>WEDG01002652.1:0-43493 GCA_017591395.1 Schistocephalus solidus | reverse complement strand
GGGCTATCACCGATCGGATACAGGACTCACTCGTCCCCTTTGTGCCTTGGGGCTATCTCTCAAGCTCCGCCAGCAGCCGTAAGGCAGCTAAGTATATAGGCAGAATAACATAACTGACAAAGTCAAGGGAGACTGGAATGGCCATTTCTGGCTTATGAGCCGTCATCAGCCAGCCATACCCAAACCCAGGCGCTGCGGCGCACGAGCCTCCAAATCGCAACCTTGCTAGGCAGAAGTCCCACGCTCTACCCACTGCGCCACGAGCTCGTTCTTTTGCGGGTTTCGATGGGGAATATTGACAAAGATACTGGGGCTATCACGGATCGTAAAAGGACTCACTCGTCCCGTTGTGCCTTGGGGCTATCTCTCAAGCCCCTCCAGCAGCCGTAAGGTAGCTAAGTAAAAAGGCAGAATAACATAACCGACAAAGACAAGGGAAACTGGAATGGCCATTTCTGGCTTATAGCCGTCAATCAGCCAGTCATACCCAAACCCAGGCACTTCGGCGCACGAGCCTTGGAAATCGCAACCTTGTTGGGCAGAAGTCCAACGCTCTACCCACTGTGCCACGACCTCGATTTCTTGCGGTTTTCGATGGGGAATATTGACAATGGTACTGGGCGCTCACCGATCGGTAACAGGACTCACTCGTCCCCTTTTGCCTTGGGGCTATCTCTCAAGCTCCGCCAGCAGCCGTAAGGCAGCTAAGTATATTGGCAGAATAAAATAACCGACAAAGACAAGGGAGACTGGAATGGCCATTTCTGGCTTATTAGCCGTCATCAGCCAGCCATACCCAAACCCAGGCGCTGCGGCGCCCGAGGCTCGAACTCACAACCTTGTTGGGCAGAAGTCCAACGCTATACCCACTGCACCACGAGCTCGTTTTCTTGCCGGTTCCGATCGGGAATATTGACAGTGGTACTGGGGCTATCACCGATCGGATACAGGACTCACTCGTCCCCTTTTGCCTTGGGGCTATCTCTCAAGCTCCGCCAGCAGCCGTAAGGCAGCTTAGTATATAGGCAGAATAACATAACTGACAAAGTCAAGGGAGACTGGAATGGCCATTTCTGGCTTATGAGCCGTCATCAGCCAGCCATACCCAAACCCAGGCGCTGCGGCGCACGAGCCTCCAAATCGCAACCTTGCTAGGCAGAAGTCCCACGCTCTACCCACTGCGCCACGAGCTCGTTCTTTTGCGGGTTTCGATGGGGAATATTGACAAAGATACTGGGGCTATCACGGATCGTAAAAGGACTCACTCGTCCCGTTGTGCCTTGGGGCTATCTCTCAAGCCCCTCCAGCAGCCGTAAGGTAGCTAAGTAAAAAAGGCAGAATAACATAACCGACAAAGACAAGGGAGACTGGAATGGCCATTTCTGGCTTATGAGCCGTCATCAGCCAGCCATACCCAAACCCTGGCGCTTCGGCGCCCGAGCCTCGAAACTCGCAACCTTGTTGGGCAGAAGTCCAACGCTCTACCCACTGCGCCACAAACTCGTTGTCTTGCCGGTTTCGATCGGGAATTTTGACAATGGTACTGGGGCACTCACCGATCGGTTACAGGACTCACTCGTCCCGTTGTGCCTTGGGGCTATCTCTCAAGATCAGCCAGCAGCCGTAAGGCAGCTAAGTATATAGGCAGAATAACATAACCGACAAAGACAAGGGGAGACTGGAATGGCCATTTCTGGCTTATGAGCCGTCATCAGCCAGCCATACCCAAACCCAGGCGCTTCGGCGCACGAGCCTCGAAACTCGCAACCTTGTTGGGCAGAAGTCCAACGCTCTACCCACTGCGCCACGAGCTCGTTGTCTTGCCGGTTTCGATCGGGGAATATTGACAATGGTACTGGGGCGCTCACCGATCGGTATACAGGACTCACTCGTCCCCTTTTGCCTTGGGGCTATCTCTCAAGCTCCGCCAGCAGCCGTAAGGCAGCTCAGTATATAGGCAGAATAACATAACCGACAAAGTCAAGGGAGACTGGAATGGCCATTTCTGGCTTATGAGCCGTCATCAGCCAGCCATACCCAAACCCAGGCGCTGCGGCGCACAAGCCTCCAAATCGCAACCTTGCTAGGCAGAAGTCCATCGCTCTACCCACTGCGCCACGAGCTCGTTCTCTTTGCCGGGTTTCGATGGGGAATATTGACAAATATACTGGGGCTATCACCGATCGGTTAAGAGGACTCACTCGTCCCCGTTGTGCCTTGGGGCTATCTATCAAGCCCGCCAGCAGCCGTAAGGCAGCTTAGTAAAATAGGCAGAATAAACATAACCGACAAAGACAAGGGAGACTGGAATGGCCATTTCTGGCTTATTAGCCGTCATCAGCCAGCCATACCCAAACCCTGGCGCTTCGGCGCCCGAGCCTCGAACTCGCAACCTTGTTGGGCAGAAGTCCACTACCACTGCGCCACAAACACGTTGTCTTGCCGGTTTCGATCGGGAATTTTGACAATGGTACTGGGGCACTCACCGATCGGTTACAGGACTCACTCGTCCCGTTGTGCCTTGGGGCTATCTCTCAAGATCAGCCAGCAGCCGTAACGCAGCTTAATATACAGGCAGAGTAACATAACCGACAAAGACAAGGGTAGACTGGAATGGCCATTTCTGGCTTATGAGCCGTCATCAGCCAGCCATACCCAAACCTAGGCGCTGCGGCGCACGAGCCTCGAAATCGCAACCTTGTTGGGCAGAAGTCCAACGCTCTACCCACTGCGCCACGAGCTCGATTTTGTCTTGCGGTTTTCGATGGGGAATATTGACAATGGTACTGGGCGCTCACCGATCGGTAACAGGACTCACTCGTCCCCTTTTGCCTTGGGGCTATCTCTCAAGCTCCGCCAGCAGCCGTAAGGCAGCTAAGTATATTGGCAGAATAAAATAACCGACAAAGACAAGGGAGACTGGAATGGCCATTTCTGGCTTATGAGCCGTCATCAGCCAGCCATACCCAAACCCAGGCGCTGCGGCGCCCGAGGCTCGAACTTGCAACCTTGTTGGGCAGAAGTCCAACGCTCTACCCACTGCGCCACAAACACGTTGTCTTGCCGGTTTCGATCGGGAATTTTGACAATGGTACTGGGGCACTCACCGATCGGTTACAGGACTCACTCGTCCCCGTTGTGCCTTGGGGCTATCTCTCAAGATCAGCCAGCAGCCGTTACGCAGCTAAGTATACAGGCAGAATAACATAACCGACAAAGACAAGGGAGACTGGAATGGCCATTTCTGGCTTATTAGCCGTCATCAGCCAGCCATACCCAAACCCAGGCGCTTCGGCGCCCGAGCCTCGAACTCGCAACCTTGTTGGGCAGAAGTCCAACGCTCTACCCACTGCGCCACGACATCGTTGTCTTTGCCGGTTTTCGATCGGGGAATATTTGACAATGGTACTGGGGCGCTCACCGATCGGTAACAGGACTCACTCGTCCCCTTTTGCCTTGGGGCTATCTCTCAAGCTCCGCCAGCAGCCGTAAGGCAGCTAAGTATATTGGCAGAATAAAATAACCGACAAAGACAAGGGGAGACTGGAATGGCCATTTCTGGGCTTATGAGCCGTCATCAGCCAGCCATACCCAAACCCAGGCGCTGCGGGCACGAGCCTCGAACTCGCAACCTTGTTGGGCAGAAGTCCAACGCTCTACCCACTGCGCCACGAGCTCGTTGTTTTCCGGTTTCGATCGGGGAATATTTGACAATGGTACTGGGGCACTCACCGATCGGTTACAGGACTCACTCGTCCCGTTGTGCCTTGGGGCTATCTCTCAAGCTCCGCCAGCAGCCGTAAGGCAGCTAAGTATATAGGCAGAATAACATAACCGACAAAGACAAGGGAGACTGGAATGGCCATTTCTGGCTTATGAGCCGTCATCAGCCAGCCATACCCAAACCCAGGCGCTGCGGCGCCCGAGCCTCGAAACTCGCAACCTTGTTGGGCAGAAGTCCAACGCTCTACCCACTGCGCCACGAGCTCGTTGTCTTGCCGGTTTCGATCGGGGAATATTGACAATGGTACTGGGGCACTCACCGATCGGTTACAGGACTCACTCGTCCCGTTGTGCCTTGGGGCTATCTCTCAAGCTCCGCCAGCAGCCGTAAGGCAGCTAAGTATATAGGCAGAATAACATAACCGACAAAGACAAGGGAGACTGGAATGGCCATTTCTGGCTTATGAGCCGTCATCAGCCAGCCATACCCAAACCCAGGCGCTGCGGTGCACGAGCTCGAACTCGCGACCTTGTTGGGCAGAAGTCCAACGCTCTACCCACTGCGCCACGAGCTCGTTTTCTTTGCCGGGTTTCGATCGGGGAATATTGACAATGGTACTGGGGCGCTCACCGATCGGTTACAGGACTCACTCGTCCCCGTTGTGCCTTGGGGCTATCTCTCAAGCTCCGCCAGCAGCCGTAAGGCAGCTAAGTATATAGGCAGAATAACATGACCGACAAAGACAAGGGGAGACTGGAATGGCCATTTGTGGCTTATAAGCCGTCATCAGCATGCCATACCCAACCCAAGGCGCAGCGGCGCCCGAGCCTCGAACTCGCAACCTTGTTGGGCAGAAGTCCACTACCCACTGCGCCACAAACACGTTGTCTTGCCGGTTTCGATCGGGAATTTTGACAATGGTACTGGGGCACTCACCGATCGGTTACAGGACTCACTCGTCCTACTTGTGCCTTGGGGCTATCTCTCAAGCCCCGCCAGCAGCCGTAAGGCAGCTGAGTATATAGGCAAATAACATTACCGACAAAGACAAGGAGATTGGAATGGCCATTTCTGGCTTATGAGCCGTCATCAGCCAGCCATACCCAAACCCAGGCGCGGCGGCGCACGAGCCTCGAAATCGCAACCTTGTTGGGCAGAAGTCCACGCTCTACCCACTGCGCCACGAGCATCGTTGTCTTGCCGGTTTCGATCGGGAATATTTGACAATGGTACTGGGGCGCTCACCGATCGGTAACAGGACTCACTCGTCCCCGTTGTGCCTTGGGGCTATCTCTCAAGCTCCCGCCAGCAGCCGTAAGGCAGCTTAAAGAGTATATAGGCAGAATAACATAACCGACAAAGACAAGGGGAGACTGGAATGGCCATTTCTGGCTTATTAGCCGTCATCAGCCAGCCATACCCAAACCCAGGCGCTGGGTGCCCGAGCCTCGAACTCGCAACCTTGTTTGGCAGAAGTCCAAACGCTCTACCCACTGCGCCACGAGCTCGTTGTCTTGCCGGTTTCGATCGGGGAATATTGACAATTGTACTGGGGCGCTCACCGATCGGTTACAGGACTCACTCGTCCCCTTTGTGCCTTGGAGCTATCCATCAAGCCGCCAGCAGCCATTAGGCAGCTAAGTTTATAGTCAGAATAACATGTTAGTGCTTTCCACTCAAAAACAAATTGTCACGGCTTAAAATTCCAGGTGTGCCACACTTAATATTGGGTATGACTGGCTAGTGACGGCTTATAAGCCAGATATGGCCATTTTTGCCTCCTTTATCTTAGTCGGTTCCATTTCATCATATGCTACACTTCGCAATGCGATAGCCTGCGAGAGATCTTTTCTGAGCTCCAGGGCAAAACGGAACAAACATGTTCCTAGAGCAGTTCGGTGAGCCCCACACTATCATCATATTCTTGATCATAACCGACAAAACAACGAGCCCGTGGCTCAATGGAAGTGCGTTCGACTCAAATACAAATGGTCGCGGGTGTGCCACACTTGGGATTGGATATGACTGGCTGATGACAGATAATAAGCAAGAAATGGCCATTGTTGTATCCCTTGTCTTTGTCGGTTCCATTTCATCATATGCTACACTTCGCTTTGCGATAGCCTGCGAGAGATCTTGTCTGAGCTCCAGGATAGAACTGAATAAACATGTTCCTTGAGCAGTTCGGTGAGCCCCACAATATTATCATATTCTTGATCATAACCGACAAAACAACGAGCCCGTGGCTCAATAGAAGTTCGTTCGACTCAAATACCAAATGACGCGGGTTTGACTGGCTGATGACGGCTAATAAGCCAGAAATGACCATTTCGGTCACCCTTGTCTTTGTCGGTCCATTTTATCATATGCTTCACTTCGCTATGCGACCGCCTGCGAGAGCTCTATACTCCTCTTCAGGGCACAACGTAACATACATATTCCTTCAGCAGATCGGTGAGCCCCACACTATCATAATATTTCCGATCACAACCGAAATAACAAAGAGCCCGTGGGTCTACGGTAGAGCGTTCGATTCAAAACAAAAGGTCGCGGGTTAAAATCCCAGGTGTGCCACACTTGCGATTGGGTATGACTAGCTGATGACGGCTTATAAGCCAAAAATGACCATTTCAGTCTCCCTTGTCTTTGTCGGTTCCAATTTTATCATATGCAACACGTTGCTATGCGACCGCCTGCGAGAGATCTAGTCTGAGCTGCAGGGCACATCGGAACATATATTTTCGTTAAGCAGATCGGTGAGCCCCACACTATCATCATATTCTTGATCACAACGGACTAAACAACGAGCCCGTGGCTCAATGGAAGTGCGCTCGACCCAAATAACAAAGGTCACGGGTTCGAATCCCAGGTGTGCAACACTTGGGATTGGGTATGATTGGCTGTTGACGGCAAATAAGCCAGAAAGGGCCATTCCAGTCTCCCTTGTATTTTTCGGTTCCATTTTATCATATGCTACATGTCGCTATGCGATAGCCTGCGAGAGATCTTTTCTGAGCGCCAGGGCAAAACGGAACAAACATGTTCCTAGAGCAGTTCGGTGAGCCCCACACTTTCATCATATTCTTGATCATAACCGACAAAACAACGAGCCCGTGGATCAATGGAAGTGCGTTCGACTCAAATACAAATGTTCGGGTGTTAAAATTTCAGGTGTGCCACACTTTGGGATTGGGTATGACTGGCTGATGACAGATAATAAGCAAGAAATGGGCATTGTTGTATCCCTTTGTCTTTGTAGGTTCCATTTCATCATATGCTTCACTTCGCTTTGCGATAGCCTGCGAGAGATCTTGTCTGAGCTCCAGGGCAAAACGGAACAAACATGTTCCTAGAGCAGTTCGGTGAGCCTCACACTATCATCATATTCTTGATCATAACCGAAAAAACAACGAGCCCGTGGCTCAATAGTAGAGTCGTTCGACTCAAATACCAAATGACGCGGGTTCGAATCCCAGGTGGGCCACACTTGGGATTGGGTTTGACTGGCTGTTGACGGCTAATAAGCCAGAAATGACCATTTTGGTCTCCCTTGTCTTTGTCGGTCCATTTCACCATATGCTACACTTCGTTATGCGACCGCCTGCGAGAGCTCTAGTCTGAGCTCCAGGGCACAACGGAAAATACATTTTCCTTGCGCAGATCAGGGAGCCTCACACTTTCATCATATTCCCGATCACAACCGACATAAACAACGAGCCCGTGGCTCAATGGTAGCAGCGTTTACTCAAATACAAAAGGTCGCGGGTTAGAATCCCAGTTGGGCCGCATTTAGGTTTTGGTATGACTGGCTGATGACGGCTAATAAGCCAAAAATGACCATTCTTGTCTCCCTTGTCTTTGTCGGTTCCATTTTATCATATGCTTTACTTCGCTATGCGATAGCCTGCAGGAGCTATTGTCTAAGCTCCAGGGAAAAAAGGAACATACATGTTCCTTGAGCGGTTTGGTGAGCCCCACTCTATCATCATATTCTTGATCATAACCGACAAAACAACGAGCCCGTGGCTCAATGGAAGTGCGTTCGATTCAAAAAACAAAGGTCACGGGTTCGAATCCCAAGTGTGCCAAATTTAGGATTGGGTATGACTGGCTGATGACGGCTTATAAGCAAGAAATGGCCATTCTTGTCTCTCTTGTCTTTGTCAGTTCCATTTCATCATATGCTACACTTCGCTTCGCGATTGCCTGCGAGAGATCTTGTCTTAGCTCCAGGGCTAAACGGAACATAAATTTTCCTTAAGCAGTTCGGTGAGCCCCACTCTATCATCATATTCTTGATCATAACCGACAAAACAACGAGCCCGTGGCTCAATGGAAGTGCGTTCGATTCAAATAACAAAGGTCGCGGGTTCGAATCCCAATTGTGCCAAACTTTGGATTGGGTATGACTGGCTGGTGACGGCTAATAAGCCAGAAAGAGCCACTACGGTCTCCCTTGTCTTTTTCGGTTCCCTCACATCATATGCTACACGTCTATATGCGACCACCTATGAGAGCTCAAGTCAGAGCTCCAGGGCACAACGAAACATATATGTTCCTTAGGCAGATCAGTAAGCCCCACACTATCATCATAATCCCGATCAGGATCGATAAAACAACAAGCCTGTGGCTCAATGTTAGCACGTTCTTCTCAAATACAAAAGGTCGCGGGTTCGAATCTCAGGTGTGCCACACTTGGGATTGGGAATGACTAGCTGATGACGGCTAATAAGCCAGAAATGGCCATTCTTGCCACCCTTGTCTTTTGTCGGTTCAATTACGTCATATGCGACTGCCTGCGATATCTCTTGTCTGAGCTCCAGGGACACAACGAAACATACATGTTCCTTAAGCAGATCGGTGAGCCAAACACTATCATAATATTTCCGATCACAACCGACAAAACTAAGAGCCCGTGGCTCAATGGTAGAGCGTTCGATTTAAAATATAAAGGTCGCGGGTTTTTGAATCCCTAGGTTTGACAACACTTTTAGGATTGGGTATTACTGGCTGATGACGTCTAATAAGCCAGAAATGACCATTCCGGTCTCCCCTTGTCTTTGTCGGTTCCGTTTCATCATCTGCTACACGTCGCTATGCGACCACCTGCGAGGGTTCTAATCTGAGCTCCAGGGTACAACGGAACATACATGTTCCTTAAGCAGATCGGTGAGCCACACTATCATCATATTCCTGATCACAACCGACAAAACAACGAGCCCGTGGCTCAATGTTATAGCGTTTGACTCAAATATCAAAGGTCACGGGTTTGAATCCCAGTTGTGCCACACTTGGGATTGGGTATGAATGATTGAGGACAGCTAATAAGGCAGCAATGGCCTCTCCGTGCTCCCTTGTCTTTGTGGGTTCCGTTTTCTCATATGCTTCAAGTAGCTATGCGAAAACATCCGAGAGCTCTCCTCTGAGCTCCATGGCACAACGGAACATACATGTTCCTAAAGCAGATCGGTTAGCAACACACTATCATCATTTTCCCGATCACAACCTACAAAACTACGAGCCCGTGGCTTAATGGTAGAGCGTTCGACTCAAATACAAAAGGTCGTGAATTCGAATCACATGAGTGCAAAACTTGGGATTGGGTATGACTGGCTGATGACGGCTTATAAGCCAGGAATGGCCATTCCGGTCTCTCTTGTCTTTGTCGGTTCCATTTCATCATATGCTACACGCTGCAATGCGACTGCCGGCGAGAGCTCTATTCTGAGCTCCAGGGCACAACACAACAACCATGTTAAAAAAGACGATCGGTAAGTCCCACACTATCATCATATTCCTGATCACAACCGACAAAACAACGAGCCCGTTATTCTATGGTAGAGCGTTTGACTGAAACATCAAAGGTAGGGGGTTTGATTCCCAGGTGTACCACACTTGGGATTGGGTATGACTGGCTGATGACGGCTAATAAGCCAGAAATGGCAAATCTTTTCTCCCATGCCTTTGTCGGTTCCATTTCATCATATGCTACACGTTGCTATGCGACCGCCTGTGAGAGCTCTAGTCTGAGCTCCAGGGCACAACGGAACATACATTTTCCGTAAGCAGATCGGTGAGCCCCACACTATCATCATATTCCTTATCACAACCGACAAAACAACGAGCCCGTGGTTCAATGGGAGAGCGTTTGACTGAAACATCAAAGGTCGCGGGTTTAAATCCCAGGTGTGCCGGATGTGGGATTGGGTATGACTTGCCTGATGACGGCTAATAAGCCAGAAATGGCCATTCCGGTCTCCCTTGTGTTTGTCGGTTCTATTTCATCATATGGTACACGTTTGCTATGCGACTGAATTTGTAGAGCTCTAGTCTGAGCTCCAGGGCACAACGGAACATGCATTTTTCCTTAACCAGATCGGTTAGCCCCGACACTATCATTATATTCCGATCACAATTGACAAAACAACGAGCCCGTAGCTCAATGGTAGTGTGTTTGACTTAAATATCAAAAGTCGCGGGTTTGAATTCCATGTGTGCCACAGTTGGGATTAGGTAAGACTGGCTGATGACGGCTTATACGCCAGAAATGGCCATTCCGGTCTCCATTGCCTTTATCGCTTCCATTTAGTCATATGCTATTCGTCGCTATGCGACCTCTTGCAAGGGCTCTAGTCTGGGCTCAAGGGTACAACGGAACAAAAATGTTTCTTAGCAGATCGGTGAGCCCCACACTACCATCATATTCCCGATCGCAACCGACACAACAACGAGCACGTGGCCCAATGGTTCAGCATTCGACTCAAATACCAAAGGTCACAGGTTCGAATCCCAGGTGTGCCACACTTGGAATTGGGTATGACTGGCTGATGACGGCTAATAAGCCAGAAAGGGGCATTCCGGTCTCCCTTGTCTTTTGTCGGTTCTATTTCATCATATGCTACCCGTTGCTATTCGACCGCCTGCGAGAGCTCTAGTCTGAGGGTCCTGGGCACAACGGAACATACATGTTCCTTAAGCAGATCGGTGAGCCACACACTATCATAATATTCCTGATCACAATCGACAGAACAACGAGCCCGTGTCTCAATGGTAGAGCGTTTGACTCAAATATCAAATCTCGCGTGTTCGAATCCCAGGTGTGCCACACTTGTGTTTTGGGTATGACTGGCTGATGACGGCTAATAAAGCAAGAAATGGCCAATCAGTTCTCCCTATGTCTTTGTCGGTTCCATTTCATCATATGCTACACGTTGCTATGCGACCGCCTTTTAGAGCTCCAGTCTGAGCTCCAGGGCACAACGGAACATGCATTTGTCATAAGCAGATCGGTGAGCCCGACACTATCATCACATTCTTGATCACAACCGACAAAACAACGAGCCCGTGGCTCAATGGTAGAGCGTTCGACTCAAAATACCAAAGGTCGCGGGTTCGAATCCCAGGTGTGCCACACGTGGGATTAAGGTATGACTGGCTGATGACGGCTAATAAGCCAGAAATGAGCCATTTCGGTCTCCCTTTGTCTTTGTCGGTTCCCATTTTCATCATATGCTACGTCGATCTGCGACCGTCTGCGATAGCTCTAGTCTTATCTCCAGGGCACAACGGCACATACATGTTCCTTACGCAGATCGGTGAGCCCCACACTATCATCATATTCCCAATCACAACCGAAACAGCAACGAGCCCGTGGCTCAATGTTAGTGCTTTCTACTCAAAATATCAAAATGGTCGCGTGCTTAAAAATTCCAGGTGTGCCAAACTTTGGATTGGGTATGACTGGCTGATGACGGCTTATAAGCCATAAATGGCCATTCCGGTCTCCCTTGTCTTAGTCGGTGCAATGTCATCATATGCTACACTTCGCTACGCGTCCGCCTGCGAGAGCTCTATTCTGAGCTCCAGGGCCCAACGATTACATACATGTTCCTTAAGCAGATCACTGCGCCCCCACTATCATACTTTGCGATCACAACCGAAATAACGAGCCATGGCTCAATGGTAGAGACGTTCGACTCAAAAAGCCTAAAATCACTGGGTTCGAAAACGAGGTGTGCCACATAAAGGATTGGGTATGACTGGCTGATGACGGCTATTAAGCCAGAAATGGCAATTCTTGTCTGCCTTGTCTTTAGTCGGATCCATTTTATCATATGCTACACTGTCGCATTTTCGACCGCCTGCAGAGCTCTAGTCTGAGCTCCAGGATACAAGGGGAAACATACATGATTCCTTACGCAGATCAGTAGCCCCCACACTATCAGGATATTCCCTATCACAATCGACAAAACTACGAGGCCCGTGGCTCAATGGTAGAGCGTTCGACTCAAATACCAAACGATCACGATTTTCGAATCCCAGGTGTGCCACATTTGAGGATTGGGTATGACTGGCTGATGACGGCTAATAAGCCAGAAATGTGCCATTCTTTCCACCCTTGTCTTTGTCCAGTTTCATCATATGCTACACGTCGATATGCGACTGCCTGCGAGAGCTCTAGTTTCTGAGCTCCAGGGCACAACAGGAAAACATACATGTTCCTTAAGCAGATCGGTGAGCCCTACTATTATTATATTTCCCGATCACAACCGACAAAACAACGAGCCCGTGTCTCAATGGTAGAGCGTTCGATTTAAAAATATAAAGGTCGCGGGTTTGAATCCCAGGTGTGCAACACTTGGGATTGGGTATGACTGGCTGATGACGTCTATTAAAAGCCAGGAAATACCATTCGGTCTCCTTGTCTTTGTCGGTTCCGTTTCATCATATGCTACACGTCGCCATGCGACCACCTGCGAAGTTCTATTCTGAGCTCCAGGGTACAACGGAAACATACATGTTCCTTAAGCAGATCGGTGGCCAAACACTGGCATCATATTCCTGATCATAACCGACAAAACAACGAGGCCCGTGGCTCAATGGTAGAGCGTTTGACTCAAATATCAAAGGTCGCGGGTTTCGAATCCCAGGTGTGGACACATTTTGGATTGGGTATGACTGGCTGATGACGGCTAATAAGCAGAAATGGCCATTCAGTTCTCCATGTCTTTGTCGGTTCCATTTCATCATATGCTACACGTCGCTATGCGACCGCCTGTAGAGCTCCAGTCTGAGCTCCAGGGTACAACGGAACATGCATTTTGCTTAAGCAGATCGGTGAGCCCCGACACTATCATTATATTCCCGATCACAACTGACAAAACAACGAGTCCGTGGCTCAGTGATAGAGCGTTACGACTCAAATGCCAAAGGTCGCGAGTTTCGAATCCTACGTGTTGCCACACTTGGGATTGGGTAAGACTGGCTGATGACGGCCTATAAGCCAGAAATGGCCATTCCTGTCTCCATTGCCTTTGTCGCTTCCATTTAATCATATGTTGCACGTCAATATGCGACCACCTGCAAGGGCTCTAGTCTGAGCTCAAGGGTACAACGGAACAAACATGTTCCTTAGCAGATCGGTGAGCCCCACAATATCATAATATTCCCGATCACAACCGACAAAACAACGAGCACGTGACCCAATGGTTCAGCATTCGACTCAAATACCAAAGGTCCTTTAGCAGACCGGTGAGCACCACACTATTATCATTTTACCGATCACAACCGACGAAACAACGAACCCGTGGCTTAATGGTAGAGCGTTCGACTCAAATAGAAATGGTCGCGGGTTCGAACCTCACGTGTGCAACACTTGGGATAGGTAATGACTGGCTGATGATGGCTAAAAAGCCAGGAATGGCCTTACCGGTGTCTCTTTGTCTTTGTCGGTTCCATTTCATCATATGCTACACGTCGTTTTGCGACCGTCTGTGAGAGCTCTAGCCTATGGTCCAGGGCGCAAACAATATACATGTTCCATAAGAGGATTGGTGAGTCCCACACTATCATCATATTCCTGATCACAACCGACAAACAACGAGCCCGTGGCCCAATGGTAGAGCGTTTAATTAAAATATGAATGGTCGCGGGTTAGAATCCCAGGTGTGACACATTTTGGATTGGGTATGACTGGCTGTTGACGGCTTATAAGCCAGAAATGACCATTCTTGTCGCCCTTGTCTTTTTCGGTTCAATTTCATCATATGCTACACGTCATTATGCGACCACCTGCAAGGGCTGTAGTCTGAGCTCCAGGTTACAACGGAACATACATTTTGCTTAAGAAGATTTGTGAGCTCATGATCACAACCGACAAAACAACGAGTCCGTTGCTCAATGCTAGAGCGTATGACTCAAATATCAAAGGTCACGGGTTTGAATCCCAGTTGTGCCACACTTGGGATTGGGTATGAATGATTGAGGACAGCTAATAAGGCAGCAATGGCCTCTCCGTGCTCCCTTGTCTTTGTGGGTTCCGTTTTCTCATATGCTTCAAGTAGCTATGCGAAAACATCCGAGAGCTCTCCTCTGAGCTCCATGGCACAACGGAACATACATGTTCCTTAAGCAGATCGGTTAGCAACACACTATCATCATTTTCCCGATCACTACCGACAAAACTACAAGCCCGTGGCTTAATGGTAGAGCGTTCGACTCAAATACAAAAGGTCGTGAATTCGAATCACATGATTGCAAAACTTGGGATTGGGTATGACTGGCTTGATGACGGCTAATAAGCCAGGAATGGCCATTCCGGTCTCTCTTGTCTTTGTCGGTTCCATTTCATCATATGCTACACGCTGCAATGCGAATGCCGGCGAGAGCTCTATTCTGAGCTCCAGGGCACAACACAACAACCATGTTAAAAAAGACGATCGGTAAGTCCCACACTATCATCATATTCCTGATCACAACCGACAAAACAACGAGCCCGTGAATTCTATGGTAGAGCGTTTCGACTGATATCAAAGGTAGAAGGTTTGATTCCCAGGTGTACCACACTTGGGATTGGGTATGACTGGCAGATGACGGCTAATAAGCCAGAAATGGCAAATTTTTTCTCCCATGCCTTTGTCGGTTCCATTTCATCATATGCTACACGTCGCTAAGCGACCACCTGCAAGGTCTCTAGACTGAGCTCAAGGGTACAACGGAACATACATTTTCCTTAAGCAGATCGGTGAGCTCCACACTATCATCATATTCCCGATTACAACCGAAAAAACAACGATCCCGTGGCTCAATGCTTAAGCGTTTGACTCAAATATCAAAGGTTGCAAGTTTGAATCCCAGTTGTGCCACACTTGGGATTATGAATGACTGGCTGATGACAGCAAATGAGGCAGCAATGGCCTCTCCGTTCTACCTTGTCTTTGTGGGTTCCGTTTCGTCATATGCCCTACGTCGCTATGCGACCGCATGCGAGGGCTCTAGTCTGAGCTCCAGGGCACAAAGGAAAGTGTATTTTCCTTAAGCAGATCGGTGAGCTCCACACTATCATCATATTCCCGATCACAACCGAAAAAACAGCGAGCCCGTGGCTCAATGGTAGAGCGTTCAACTGAAATACCAAAGGTCGCAGGTTCGAATCCCAGGTGTGCCACACTTTGGATTGGGTATGACTGGCTGATGACGGCTAATAAGCCAGACATGGCCATTCCGTTCTCCCTTATCTTTGTTGGTTCCATTAAATCATATGCTACACGTCGCATTTCGACCGCCTGCGAGAGCTCTAGTCTGAGCTCCAGGATACAAGGAAACATATATGTTTCATAAGCAGATCGGTGAGCCCCACACTATCAGAATATTCCCTATCACACTCGACAAAACGACGAGCCCGTGGCTCAATGGTAGGCTTTCGAATTAAATATCAGTCATCAGGGGTTCGAAACCCAGGTGTGCCACTTTTGGGAATGGGTATGACTGGCTGATGACGGCTAATAAGCAAGGAATGGCCATTCCGGTCTCTCTTGTATTTTTCGGTTCAATTACGTCATATGCAACTGCCTGCGAGAGCTCTTGTCTGAGCTCAAGGGCACAACAAAAATGGCATTTTCTTTTAGCAGATCGGTGAGCCCGAAACTATCATTAAATTTCCGATCACAATCGACAAAACAACGTGCCCGTTGCTCAGTGATAGAGCATTAAACTCAAATACGAAAGGTCGCAGGTTTGAATCCCAGGTGTGCCACATTTGGGATTGGGTATGACTGGCTGATGACGGCTAATAAGCAAGAAATGGCCAATCAGTTCTCCCATGTTTTTGTCGGTTCCATTTTATCACATGCTACACGTTGCTAGGCGACGGAATTTTAGAGCTCTAGTCTGAGCTCTAGGGCACAACAAAAAATGCATTTTCCTTAAGCAGATCGGTGAGCCCGACATTATCATTAAATTTACGATCACAATTGACAAAACAACGAGTCCGTGGCTCAGTGATAGAGCGTTACACTCAAATACCAGAAATACCAGTTTTCAATCCTACGTGTGCCACACTTGGGATTGGGTAAGACTGGCTGATGACGGCGTATAAGACAGAAATGGCCATTCCGTTCTCCATTGCCTCTGTCCCTTCCATTTAATCATATGCTACACGTCGCTATGCGACCTACTGCAAGGGCTCTAGTCTGAGCTCAAGGGCACAACGGAACAAACCTTTCCTTAGCAGATCGGTTAGCCCCACACTACCATCATATTCCCGATCACAACCGACAAAACAACGAGCACGTGGCCCAATGGTTCAGCATTCGACTCCAAAACCAAAGTTCACATGTTCGAATCCCAGGTGTGCCACACTTGGAATTGGGTATGACTGGCTGATGACGGCTAATAAGCCAGAAATGGAAATTCCGTTCTCCCTTGTCTTTCTCGGTTCTATTTAATCATATGCTACACGTCGCAATTCGACCGCCTGCGAGAGCTCTAGTCTGAGCTCAAGGGCACAACGGAACATACATGTTCCTTAAGCAGATCGGTGAGCAACACACTATTATCATTTTACCGATCACAACCAACAAAACAACGAGTCCGTTGCTCAATGCTATAGCGTTTGACTCATATATCAAAGGTCGCGGGCTAGAATCCCAGTTGTGCCACACTTTGGATTGGGTATGAATGGCTGATGACAGCTTATAAGGCAGCAATGGCCTCTCCGTTCTCCCTTTTCTTTTGGGTTCCGTTTCCTCATATGCTTCAAGTAGCTATGCGAAATCATCCGAGAGCTCTACTCTAAGCCCCATGGCAAAACAGAACATACATGTTCTTTAAGCAGATCGGTAAGCAACACACTATCATCATGTTGCCGATCACAACCGACAAAACAACGAGCCCGTGGCTTAATTGTAAAGCGTTCGACTCAAATACAAAAGTCTCGAATTCGAATCACACGAGTGCAAAACTTGGGATTGGGTATGACTAGCTGATGACGGCTAATAAGCCAGAAATGGCCAATCCTTTCTCCCATGTCTTTGTCGGTTCCATTTCGTCATATGCTACACGTTGCTATGCGACCGCCTGTGAGAGCTCTAGTCTGAGCTCCAGAGCACAACGGAACATACATTTTCCGTAAGCAGATCGGTGAGCCCCACACTATCATCATATTCCCCATCACAACCGCTAAATGAACGAGCCTGTTGCTCAATGGTAGAGCGTTTGATTTAAATACCTTAAGACTCACGTTCGAATTCCAGGTGTGCCACACTTGGAATTTGGTATGACTTGCTGATGACAGCTAATAAGCCAGAAATTGCCATTCCGGTGTCCCTTTTCTTTGTCAGTTCTATTTCATCATATGCTACACGTCGCAATGCGACCGCCTGCGATAGCTCTAGTCTGAGCTGCAGGGCTCAACGGAACATAAGTGTTCCTTAGTCTGATCGGTGAGCACCACACTGTCATAATTTCCCGATCACAACCGACAAAACAACGATCCCGTGGCTTAATGGTACAGCGTTCGAATTAAATACAAAAGGTCGCGGGTTCAAATCCCACGTGTGCCACACATGGGATTGGGTATGACTGGCTGATGACGGCTTATAAGCCAGAAATGGTCATTCGTGTCTCTCTTGTCTTTGTCGGTTATATTTCATCATATCCTTCACGCTGCTATGCGATTGCCTGCGAGAGCTGTAGTCTGAGCTCCAAAGCACAAAATAACATACGTGTTCCATAAGACGATCAGTGGGTCCCACACTTTCATCATATTCCTGAGCACAACCGACAAATCAACGAGCCCGTGGCTAAATGGTAGAGCGTTTGACTCAAATATCAAAGATTGCAAGTTTGAATCGACGTTGTGCCACACTTGGGATTATGAATGGCTGGCTGATGACAGCTAATAAGGCAGCAATGGCCTCTCCGTTCTCCCTTGTCCTTGTGGGTTCCGTTTCGTCATATGCCCTACGTCGCTATTCGACCGGATGCGAGGGCTCTAGTCTGAGCCCCAGGGCACAAAGGAACGTGTATTTTCCTTAAACATATCGGTGAGTACCACACTATTATTATTTTTACGATCACAGACGACAAAACAACGAGCCCGTGGCTCAAAGGTAGAGCGTTCGACTGAAATACCAAAGGTCGCAGGTTCAAATCCCAGGTGTGCCACACGTTGTATTGGGTATGACTGGCTGATGACGGCTTATAAGCCAGAAATGGCCATTCCGGTCTCGCTTGTCTTGATCGGTTCCATTTTAATCATATGCTACACGTCGCTATGCGACCACCTGCAAGGGCTCTAGTCTGAGCTCCAGGGTACAACGGAACATACATTATTCTTAAGCAGATTGTGAGCTCCACACTATCACCACATATCCGATCACAAACGACAAAACAGCGAGCCCGTGGCTCAATGCTTGAGCGTTTGACTCAAATATCAAAGTTTGCGGGATTGAATCCCAGTTGTGCCACACTTGGGATTGGGTATGACTTGCTGATGACAGCTAAAAAGGCAGCAATGGCCATTCCGTTCACCCTTGTCTTTGTTGGTTCCATTTCGTCATATGCTTCAGGTCGCCATGCGACCGCATGTAAGCGCTCTAGTCTGAGCTCCAGGGCCCAACAGAACTTGTTTATTTCATAAGCAGATCGGTGAGTTCCACACTATTATCATTTTCCCGATCACAACCGAAAAAAACAACGAGCCCGCGGCTTAATGGTAGAGCTTTAGTCTCAAATACCAAAGGTCGCAGGTTCGAATCCCAGGTGTGCCACAATAGGAATTGCGTATGACTTGCTGTTGATGGCTTATAAGCCAAAAATGGCCATTTCGGTCTCCATTGTCTTTGTCTGTTCCATTTCATTACACGCTACACGTCGCTATGCGACCACCGGCGAGGGTTCTAGTCTGAGCTCAAGGGTACAACGAAACATACATGTTCCTTAAGCAGATCGGTGAGTACCACACTATTTTCATTTTCACGATCACAAACGACAAAACAACGAGCCCGTGGCCCAATGGTAGAGCGTTTGACTCATATATCAAAGGTCGCGGGCTAGAATCCCAGTTGTGCCACACTTTGGATTGGGTATGAATGGCTGATGACAGCTTATAAGGCAGCAATGGCCTCTCCGTTTTTCCCTTTTCTTTTGGGTTCCGTTTCATCATATGCTTCAAGTAGCTATGCGAAAACATCCGAGAGCTCTACTCTAAGCCCCATGGGCACAACGGAACATACATGTTCCTTTAAGCAGATCGGTGAGCAACACACTATCATCATGCTGCCGATCACAACCGACAAAAACAACGAGCCCGTGGCTTAATTGTAGAGCGTTCGACTCAAATACCAAAGTCTCGAATTCAAATCACACGAGTGCAAAACTTGGGATTGGGTATGAATGGCTGATGACGGCTAATAAGCCAGGAATGGCCATTCCGATCTCTCTTGTCTTTGTCAGTTCCATTTTATCATATGCTACACGCTGCTATGCGACCGCCTGCGAGAGCTCTATTCTGAGCTCCAGGGCACAACACAACATACATGTTCAAAAAGACGATCGGTGAGTCCAACACTATCATCATATTCCTGATCACAATCGACAAAACAACGAGACCGTGGTTTAATGGTAGAGCGATTGACTGAAACATCAAAGGTCGCGGGTTTGAATCCCAGGTGTGCCACATCTGGGATTGGGTATGACTAGCTGATGACGGCTAGTAAGCCAGAAATGGCCAATCCTTTCTCCCATGTCTTTGTCGGTTCCATTTCGTCATATGCTACACGTTGCTATGCGACCGCCTGCAAGGGCTCTAGTCTGAGCTCCAGGGTACAACGGAACATACATTATTCTTAAGCAGATTGTGAGCTCCACACTATCACCACATATCCGATCACAAACGACAAAACAACGAGCCCGTGGCTCAATGCTTGAGCGTTTGACTCAAATACCAAAGGTCGCGGGTTTCGAATCTCAGGTGTGCCATCACTTAGGATTGGGTATGACTGGCTGATAACGGCTAATAAGCCAAAAATGGCCATTCCGGTCTCTCTTGTCGTTGTCGGTTCCATTTTATCATATGCTACACGTCGCTATGCGACCACCTGCGAGGGCTCTAGTCTGAGCTCCAGGGCACAACGGAACATGCATGTTCCTTAAGCAGATCGGTGAGCACCACACTATCATCATTTTCCCTATCAAAACCGACAAAACAAAGAGCCCATGGCTCAATAGTAGAACGTTCGACTCAAATTACAAAGGTCGCACGTTCGAATCCCAGGTGTGCCACAATTGGAATTGGGTATGACTTGCTGATGACGGCTCATAAGCTTAAAATGGCAATTCCGGTCTCCCTTTTCTTTGTCGTTTCCATTTCATCATATGCCTTACGTCGCTATAAGATCGCCTGTGAGAGCTCTAGTCTGAGCTCCAAGGCACAACGGAACATACATGTTCATTAAGCTGATCGGTGAGCACCACCCTATCATCATTTTCCCGATCACAACCGACAAAACGACGATCCCGTGGCTTAATGGTAGAGCGTTTGAATTAAATACAATAGGTCGCGGGTTCGTATCCCACGTGTGCCACACTTGGGATTGGGTATGAATGGCTGATGACGGCTTATAAGCCAGAAATGGCCATTCCGGTCTCACTTGTCTTTGTTGGTTCTATTTTCATTATATGCTACACGTCAATATGCGACCGCGTGCAATAGCTCTAGTCTGATCTCCAGGGCACAACGGAACATACATGTTCCTTAAGCAGATCGGTGAACACAACACTATCATAATTTTCCCGATCACAACCGACAAAAAAACGAGCCCGTGGATTATTGTAAGAGCGTTCTAAGCAACACCAAAATGTCGCTGGTTCGACTCCCATGTGTGTCACACTTGGGATTAGGTATGACTGGCTGATGATGGCTTATAAGCCAGAAATGGCAATTTCGGTCTCCCTTGTCTTTGTCGGTTCCATTTAATCATATGCTCTTCGCTGCTATGCGACCGCCTGCGAGAGCTCTAGTCTGAGCTCCAGGGCAAAACACAACATACATGTTCCATAAGACGATCGGTGGGTCCCACACTATAATTATATTCGCGATCACAACCGAAAATACAACGAGCCCGTGGCTCAATGGTAGATCGTTTGACTCAAATATCAAAGTGAGCGGGTTTGAATTCCATGTGTGCGACACTTGGGATTGGGTATGACTGGCTGATGATGGCTTATAAGCCAGAAATGTCCATTTCCGGTCTCTCTTGTCTTTGTCGGTTCCATTTCATCATATGCTACACGCTGCTATGCGACTGCCTGCGAGAGCTCTAGTCTGAGCTCCAGGCAAACACAACATACATGTTCCATAAGCAGATCGGTGGCCCCGACACTATCATCATATTCCTCGATCACAACCGACAAAAACAACGAGCCCGTGGCTCAATGGTAGATCGTTTGACTCAAATATCAAAGTGAGCGGGTTTGAATTCCATGTGTGCGACACTTGGGATTGGGTATGACTGGCTGATGATGGCTTATAAGCCAGAAATGTCCATTTCGGTCTCTCTTGTCTTTGTCGGTTCCATTTCATCATATGCTACACGCTGCTATGCGACCGCCTGCGAGAGCTCTAGTCTGAGCTCCAGGGCATAACACAACATACATGTTCCATAAGACGATCGCAGGGTCCCACACTATCATCATATTCCTGATTACATCCGACAAAACAACGAGACCGTGGCTCAATGGTAGAGCGTTCGTCTCAAATACCAAAGGCCGCGGGTTCGAATCCCAGGTGTGCAACACTTGGGATAGCGTATGACTGGCTGATGACTCGTTTTTGTCTTATATATATATATATATATATATATATATATATATATATATATATATATATATATATGAATAGTTGAGGTAGTATGCATTCCGAGATGATAAATGAAGAAAGAAGGCTCGTCGGTAATCGAGGTTTACTCGTGAATTTTCAAGCTGGTTACACCAACCCGTCGTCAGACGTAATGAGAAGAAAGAGTTTGGATTGTCACGCTGGAGGGTTTAGGGGCCGAGAGGTTACATCGACAGACTGACGCCATGGGGGGTTGGGGGCCGTGAATCGTGTTACGATAGCTGTCGTATGTAAGGGGAGGGTGCTAGAGTTTTGAAAGTAAGTCACGTGGCGGGAGATGCAGAGTCAGCGAGGATACACTTGGCTGGGCACGGATAAGCAAATGTTGATTTTAAGGTGGGCGCAAGTCCGTGGACCGTGCACGCAGACCTTCGTAATGCGCATCCAGATCAACGTGGCGGTTGATACTGTTTGTGCCGGAGTGCCAAGCTTCGAGGAATTCGCGTGCCTGTTTGGTGCTAGCCATGGCGACCACTTCCGTTCCCTCCCAACTGAAGCGGTGGTCGCAATCAACGGTGTGCGCAAACATTAGATACAAGGGATCGCGTCGGCGGATGGCCAGTTTGTGTTCATTTATGCGGGTCCTGAGTCGTCGGCCTGTATGGCCTACATAAGCGCAAGAGCAATTCGCACATGGAATGCGGTAAATAACATTGGTTTGTTGCTCTTTGGGTACGGGATCTTTAACACGTGATAGTGCTGCCCGCAGGGAGGACGCTGGCTTTTGAGCGATGCAGATGCTTTTCTTCAAAGAATTCAAGGTCTTAATGTAAGTCCTGATGAATGCATTCTATCGTTTGATGTGGTTGCTCTTTTTTCCTCAATACCACATAACCTGGCAATTGAGAGTGTAGCTTGACGTCTAGAAGAAACGCCAATAGACATTCCAACGCAGCACGTTTTAGACATGCTCTGGCTCTGCCTTAAGAATTATTGTCAATTCGACGGTAAGCATTATCAACAGGTCAAGGGTACTCCAATGGGCTCTACCGATATCGGGGCTACTTGCCGAGCTAGTCTTACAACGTCTAGAAGAAGCTGTGATTCAAAACCTCAGGCCGAAAATGTGGCTTCGCTACGTAGATGATACCTTCGTGGTCATTAAAAACTGCGAAGTGGAACGGCTGCATGAAAGTCTTAATGGTGTCTTCCCTGCTATAAAATTCACCCGCGAAGGAGCAACAGGCGACATCCTCACGTTTCTCGATGTCATGGTGCAAAGATTGAGTGATGGCCAGCTCGCAACCAGCGTCCACAGAAAAGACTCAAATGCCGAAATAATCCTGAACTATGGGAGCAATCATCCTGCTGCCAACAAACGAAGCTGCGTTCGAGCTCTTTTTCACCGCGCCTCCCGGTATTGTAACAGCGAGTATCTACTTAAAAAAGAACATGCCTATTTATACAAACTATTCCGATCTAACGGATATCCGATGAGCTTCGTGAAAAACTGTCTCCGAAGTCACAGGCAACCACAATATCAGAGCTCTAATGGAGAAGTAGTACCGAGGAAATTCGTTTCATTGCCATACATGCAGGGTATTCGGAAACGATCGCCCGACAACTAGACCGATTTGGTATCTGCATCGCTCACAAGCCAGCGTCCTCCCTGCGGGCAGCACTATCGCGTGTTAAAGATCCCGTACCCAAAGAGCAACAAACCAATGTTATTTACCGCATTCCATGTGCGAATTGCTCTTGCGCTTATGTAGGCCATACAGGCCGACGACTCGGGACCCGTATAAATGAACACAAACTGGCCATCCGCCGACGCGATCCCTGTCTCTAATGTTTGCGCACACCGTTGATTGCGACCACCGCTTCAGTTGGGAGGGAATGGAAGTGGTCGCCATGGCTAGCACCAAACAGGCACGCGAATTCCTCGAAGCTTTGGCACTCCGGCACAAACAGTATCAACCGCCACGTTGATCTGGATGCGCATTACGAAGGTCTGCGTGCACGGTCCACGGACTTGCGCCCACCTTAAAATCAACATTTGCTTATCCGTGCCCAGCCAAGTGTATCCTCGCTGACTCTGCATCTCCCGCCACTTGACTTGCTATCATAACTCTTCCACCCTCCCTTAAATGCGACAGCTATCGTAACAGGATTCACGGCCCCAACCCCCCATGGCGTCAGTCTGTCGATGTAAACTCTCGGCCCCTAAACCCTCCATTTAATACGCATTTTCTTTACTCAGAGTAATACAAATGTGTTAAAGTAGATTTCATTAATTGTAACGTGCTACACTTAAAAGTTTCTGTTTTTCGGTAATTTTAATTGACTTTCCTGTTAATGCCATGTACGTCAAATTCGGCGTCTTTAGGTAATTCCGTCATATCATATCCTGGCTTGTATCTAGTAAGTCTATTTCTATAAAAATCTGGCAATATAAGTGAAGGAATAGCATTGAAAAAAGGAAAAATTTTAAATATTATATCGGTTTTGACTAAGAACTGACGATGCTGGCCACAAAAAGACATCATAAAATTACTCTCCAATATTTTATTCCAATACTCCAAAAAATTGTTACCGTTCTTACAACACGTATTATATGTTTAGAGCTATTTTGGAAGCATTATGTAAGTAATTTACTTGTAGAGGTTTTGATAAGCACATAAAATAGAATCTCATTATATGTTAACCGACATGAATATATTTGAAATCATGAAGCTGTCACAGGCATTTTAAAGACGATCGGACACTGATAACAATCCAACATAAAAAATACCTATGAGGATATTACGCGAAAGGAATTTTCTAATAATTCGCACGATTGTTTATGTTTACGTTTTCAACTCTAGCTACAGTGATTTATCTTGTTTTCTTTTTTGAAAAATGGTATATAAAATCAATTAATATTATGTTCTTTCTTTTCTTAAGGTTTTGGTTTCGCATATGGTTGTTTTTATCATTTTAAAGCTTTTTACATACGTAAGTGACATATTGGATAATAAAGATTTCGCACATCGACAACGATTAGATGATTTAAGATAGAAATGAAATAAAACCCAATGTGGAAGGTGAAAACTTTAGAGATATATACAGTGTAGAGCTCATGAAATCCCTGATGAACATTTGTGTAAAACAAAAAACAAAGGTACCAGCGCAGTGCTGGTACCTCTAGCAATATAACCACCGTCTAGAATGTTACTAGTACCCGTTGGTGTTGGCCTTTAAAGAATTCGATTTGCGTGCGGTTAACAAACTGACATGGTTTAAAGTGATCTAGAAAGTTCAAATGTGTGAGAAAAGAGCTCGAAAATTCCGATTTTTACATCGGCTTATCATTCTGAGAATGTGGAATACTGGGGCTAAGCTGGTTTTTAGCAAGATTTTACCAACAATCAAAATGACAGAATTAAAAACAACACATTAACCTCATTATATTTGCATAGCATCTTGAATATGTAAGTACAAGTGTATTGTTTTGTTTCCTACTGGGCTTTAAATGCTGAGAGGCAAGGGTTTTTGCAACTTTCAATCATTGTATCCAGTAGGAAAGAAGACATTGTCAAAAACTGTTAATTTCTGACACCAACCAGAATTGGCCATTTGAATTGCTTTTGGATCATTCAACTCACCTCAACGTTCAATTAGACTACCAGCGTACCTGCAGAGTTAAGACGGACTTAAGTCAGGATAACTTTTAAAATCTTCTCATCTTTACCGCCGAATGCGCCTGCGTATCTACGGTGCGAAGACGGACTTAAGTGAGGATAACTTCTACAAACACTTATCTTTCCCGCTGAGTGCATATGCTTCATCAAGGATATGCCATCTGCTGAATTCAGACCACTCAAACTTTTTAACGGCCATGAAATGACCCATTGAACTGTCCAGCACTTATTATTGACAGAAGGTTAAATGACTGGGTTACCTTTTTATTTCCAACATCATATATGTTTATTCTATATATCTGCTAAACGAGCACTAACAATGGTCTTATTTGGGATTGAGCTACAATGAACATCTAATTAAATTGCTAACCAAAAGTATGAGAAGCGTTTTCTATGTGCAAAAATCCCACGAGTGGTCAACATAGCCACCAAAAACGACTTGCTTCATTGAAATGGTGCTAAACTTGCATAGTAAAATGAATTTTAAAAAATATTGCAAAGTTCGATAATAGGAGTAGTCATTTGGTTATCCTTAGATAATACTTTGTGATCTTTAACTCGAGATTGTGCTCAAAACGATTGGTTGTATATTCTATGAGTAAAATGTGTATTTTAAGCTCACAGTTACCTCTATTCTTGGCATAGCAAAAGACCAAGTGTCTTAAATTTATTGTTTTCTGGACATCAATCATTAACTTTAGCCGGCCTTAAAAATCCTAGCGGTACTTCAACGCAGTAAGCCATTAAAATGCCAGACAATGATTGAGCTGCAGCATACTGTCGCGAAATAATCAGCTAACTTACGGGTCCCTATGTGCTTACTTCTTGAACTTTGTTTATTTTTAGCTTTGTATACACAGAAATTATTTTTATATCAAGGGGAAAATTTACTTGGCAGACAACCTCTACTACAAATCCCGTTTTATCTCTGAGGCGAATTTTAATAATACAATTGGTATGCTCATATGCAGTTAGTAAATATAACCTTTGAGATAAAAGGAAATTTTTCGCAATTAGAGATGTACGTTGACAATATGTTACAGTAAGGTAAATAATCAGCTGTAATTTACTTTGGAAATCATAAATGGAACAATTGGTTTATAAGACGGTTGTCTTACGTCCAACCTGCTATTTTTATATTATAACTGGAAATACAGGGTTCTAGTACGAGTTCGGATTACTACGCCTTTTGTAAAAAAATATATTTATTACCACAGAAATATTGAATTTGTAATTTGTAATTTTGAATTTGTATTTATTACTAGTTCGAAGTTTCTGTTCAAGCTTGGATAATAATTATCGACAGAATTTGAAAAACGTTAACACATTTACCTCACCGTACATAGCAATAACTGCCCACCTGTAGCAAGGATTATAGCAGTTAAATAGTTATAAAGAGAATCTATAGTAGCAAGTGACAATCATGAGATATTGAGGGATGCAGAATATGGAGCTCATGAAATGCTTGTTAAACATATGTTTCGATCAAAGGCAATTTTTATTATGGTATGCATTAGATGAAGCAGTTGCGTTTTACCTTTATGCTCACCTGTAACATCCTCTAAAATGTAAATAATGGAGCTTAAAATGCACAAGTTCAGATCTGTGATATATATGGGAATTTCAGGCACAGAAGCTGTCTTTCAATTTATCCGGGTAACCTTAGACTATCCCAAAAACCTCTTCATTGCAGGAATTCACTAAACCTTTTAAATATGCTCACTGTTAAAATGACTTCGTGAAGTGTCCGCATTACAATCTGACACATATTATTCTCCATCCCTCAGTGACCTCAGCTTCTTTTTGTGTAATACGCACCTTACATGATTAAAGGACAACAAGTACGTTAAGAATTTAATCTGAGATAATCCACAATAAATCGTTTTCCATGTATTTAAAATCCATCAGACAACTCTTTGTCACCGGACCGACCTTAATGACAAATTGAACCTGTTTCTGCGCCAAAAACGTAAAACAGCTAATTGCGCTTCCCTAGATACATTATGATTAGATTTTTCGGCAGAAGCCAGATAATATCAGTGCATGGACGCATCCATTTGGGAGCGATCGGTGGATTTCTGCTGATTATTTAAATCATGGTTGAATATTTTTAACTGATTAAATGATAAATAATTAATTTTGTACGAATACGTTTAATATTTACATTTATTTGACTATGTTTTTCATAACACAATACTTTCTGGTATATGAAGCTCACATTTTTAAAAGTTAAGGAAAAGCACTCATTGTCCCGTGGAAAAGCTGGCTCTTTCGCACATGTATGCTGCAGCACGAAACTACAATTTAATTTTTGCATTTATTTTTAACTGTAAACTAAGCTGCATTGCCGTTGGGTTTTTTAATTCCGGCTTAAGTTAAAACCTTTGTTTCAGCAAACAATTAATTTCAGACTCGATCTTTTGAAATGCCCGTAATAGAGTGAATCGTGAACTCAAAATTCGGCTTTTTAAAAAAATGTATTTTTTTTCGATTAAAAGTATAATTAATGTTAGTGGGTTAGTCTTGTTGCATAACTTTTTGATAACCGTCTGCCAAAAAATTCGTTCATCAGGTAAGCTGGTCGATTCATGGCTGTTAAACCATTTGATGGTGTGTATCAAACACGCGGTAATTCTCTGATTAAACAGGTGCAATCAGCGCAGTAATCCTGAGCTAAGTTAGTCTTCAGACCACAAGTGTGCTGGCAATTCATTTTTTCGTTAACTAATAATCAGTGAGGTCTAACAGAAGTCACATGTCCCGGGTGGCATTGGGGCAGAAAGGGTGAGTTATTTTGAAAATATATACTGTTATACCATACAAATTTCGGGAAAGTTCCAGACAGGAAATGCTGTCACCACTGAAAGCCCTTAATGAAACAGAAACAATAATCTTTTATTCATCAGCATTATCTCATGTCTACAATACTCCCGATGCTATGCTATTTAAGCGGATTTTATGTGCTTATTTTAAATTCTGTCATGTTTGTAAACGTAACAATTTTGTTAAGTGTCAAAGTGCATTAAGCTTACTTGTTTTGCATTCTATGACTGCAAAAATAATGTTTAATTCCAGATACGTCTTAAACAAAACGCTAATTTTAAATAACAAGTTTGAATTCCTTGGGAACCAGTAGCACACCTGTATTCCCAAATAATCAGAATAACTTGGCAAATAAGAACATTGATTGATCTTGAGTTATATTTCACCGAACTGCAACACCGAACTCATCCTATACGAGGCAGAGTGACATTAACCTTGTAAGTGCACAGGCCCGATGATTAATAAAGAAAACATGTGTTCTTTGACTCTACTTTTCATTTCAACTCAGAAAGACCTTAACTATCGATAGCATACTGTTAGGCGTTGCTGAATGTTCTTTGTTAGCTTAGAAGCGCTTAGTGACACCTTTTGATTAACAGTCAAAGGGACTTACCGAAGTCTTCCAATTAACAATATTACGCGCCATTGCGGGGCCACATCGGTCATTTTTGCAAAAGAAAACCACACACTTAAATTTGCGAAGCACTCAAAAAAACAAAAGATATAAAAGTTAATCGGTACCATACTGTTATTGGAATAATACGGTTATTCGTTGATGAACGCTCATTGATCGTGAACGAAACTCATTGGACCCTCTCCTCTTCAATGTTCTTGCTCCAGTCCCATCAGCAGACAGCAGTAGTAAAGTCAAGAAAGCAATGGTTAGAGCTAAAGGCATCAGTGATTGGCTGATTACCGCTCAGCAGCCACAAATGACCGTTTTCGTCTCCCTATGCTGTGTCGGCATATTCGATTTGATCCTAAATATATGGTTTTTGTTAAACTTGAGGTCCGCAGTGAAGCTTCTGAGGAGGCTATTAACAAGGGGCATTTATATTTTCAGCGCCATTGTTTTTGTGAAATAGGCCAAAGCATTGACGCAGCATACCCAAATGATTTTCAAATGGCCAAGTTATGCTTTTAAAGGGGACCCATAATTTGGTCATGATAATTTTTTCATAGTAAGTATGCATTAAAATATCCCAAAATATGGCTCAAATTTAAAAGATCATTAAAATATTGCGCTACGCTTCCTGACAGGCAATGGAATCGACGGATAGCTGCTTAATAACAGAACTTAACTGGACATTTTAAGAATCACAAAATTAAAAAAAAACATTGAAGATGAGACGATGCCCTACAATCAGCAAGACATTAAAAAGTCAAAATGTTAGCTTGTTGGTTCAAAGTGTATATGCTAGGCTTGGTTTATTTGCAGACTAACCGAAACGCAATGCATATCTAGGAATAAGGATGGAGAGCAAATCGAAAACATATAACTGTTTAAAAACATATTTATATTTCCAAGTGCGTAGTCTTTGGTTTTTTAAGTGAACTAATATTATTTTTTTTTATATTGTTATATGTTTTGACGTTGCATTGGATTTTCTAAATATTTTTAAGCTGTTTTAAATATGCGAAGGCCGGTAGGTGACAAGTGAAATGATAAGGAGTACACACCATAGAAAGGAGTCTACGACTTACGATACTACTTAAATTGAAACCAAAGTACTAAGTGAAACCTGAACAAATATTGAGTATTTACAGTGTCGAGTTAACAAAATGCTAGATTAAATAAGGTTTCAAAATAAATAAGATCGTGGAATGCAGAAGCTCAAATGGTTGCGTTTTTCTGTATTCGGAACTGCACTTTCGGCTAAGGAGAAAATGTCGGAAAAAAACTAGAGATGAATTCTGATTTGTAACATGTTTGCTTTGAGGCATGGCAAGTGTACCTCAATTCGACCATGTGTCCCTGGATTAATCATTGCTTTATCGTTATTGCAGATATGTATTAAACCCCTGAAAATCGAATCAGTTTTTAGAATAGACGGGTGACTTTCTGAAAAATACGTAATTTCAATTGTTAGAGGAAAAAATGCACATATAGATGTCAATAGAACATAGGCCTAAGCTTTTGGTATTCAGTATTCAGTATCATTATATTTGAGGGAGATGTAGGCGAGTCACCTTTGAATTCCCTTTTTGTACATGCGAGTTGTGGTATCAAATAAAAATAGTATCTCGATATGTTGGTGAGGCCAACATAGTGGAACATAGTTTAAAAAGAGCAGACAGTGAAAAAAAACTCCCAGTTATATTAAGGAGAAAAAAACTGTCACCCTTGGGGGAGGGGTCCAACGGGGGGCATTTTGGTCACATGAATCAGCCAGATTCTACCTTGCTGATTGCAGAGTCCGTTGAGGGATTTCAAAGGCGTAAATATATGTCCAGATCATCATCGGTTCATTGCGGTTCGAACCAAGGGAGAACGTTCATACACCTCATGGACGACGGTCGCCAGGTCCAGCTGATGCGAACACTCACGGTGTCACCAAGATGTGCAAATAAGTTAGACAGCGGAGACCTCGAAGACCCCAGCATGGGAATAATGGGAGAATGCAAGCCCTCGAACGAAAATAACCAACATAAAGAAATGTTACTCAAATATAGATAGTAGTATCATAAATGCCTAATTTTCTGACCTCACTCTTGCAGCTTTCAGTTAGTTGTAGCTCGCCCCATTATATGGATCTAACTCTCGCTTAAAAAAACTCGAAGGAGTCCGACATAACAACATGCAGAGGTAGACTATTCCAAGCTTCGACTACTCTTTTGGAGAAGAAGTACTTCCGAGTGTCTAGCCTTGCTCCAGTCACACGTAATTTGAGCGGATGACCTCTAAAGTTCGTTGTTTTTGCTAACTCGAAGAAATCCCCTCGGCCGAGACAACAGTCATGGACTCGTAGTATTCTGAATGTTAGTATCAGGTCCCCCCGAAGCTGTCTATAGTGCAACAGAAAGAGATTGAGACTCGCCATCCGTGTTTCATAAGGCTGTGAGCCAAGTCCAAGGACAAGTTTGGTTGCTCGCCTTTGGACCTTTTCGAGGATGTTGATGTCATTTGCCGTCCAGGGTCTCCAAGCTTGGAGAACAGACTCCAAATGCGGCCGCACAAATGTACCAAAGACTTTAGCTAAGCAGGTAGAAGAAAAGGCTGCAAAAGCTCGTTTAATGAGGTAAAGCATCGACATGGCTGACTTCGCTGTCTTTGCGCAATGTAGGGAGGCTGTAAGCGAGGGCGTGGTCCAGACTTCAAGGTCCTTTTGGACATCCCCTCCTTTCAATGGAATTCCATTCAGACTGTTAACCGTACGGTTCGAACGATTGCTTTTCCCGACTCGTATGATGTTGCACTTGCTCTCATTAAACGGCAAGAGCCAGTCATTTAACCATTTCTGGAATCGATTTAAGTTTGCCTCCAAGTTCTCTTCAGCAGCCGCAGTTTAAATGACGCGCCAAAAATTAAGATCATCGGCAAACATGGCAGTATCACAGTCCAGTTCGTTAGCACAATCATTGATGTAGACAAGGAACAAATAAGGGCTGAGAACAGAGCCTTGGGGAACACCACTTTCAACCTCAACTTTAGTCGACTGTTTTTCGCTGATATGGACAGTTTGTGAGCGGCCAGTTAAGAAGTGTTCTATCAATGTCAGACGTCTACCTCTTACGCCTATGCGGTTGAGTTTATAAAGAAGGCGGTGGTGCGGCACGCTTTCAAAAGTCTTTTTGAAGTCTATATAGACTGCGTGCACCGAATTACCACTATCGACCGCTTCAGTCCAACGTTCTAAACAGCAGATCAAATTTGTGACGCAGGATCTTCCTCTAAGGAAACCGTGCTGTGCTTCGGATAGCAGATTGTTATGTTCGAAGAACTGCATTAGTTGTTGCTTGATTATATTTTCCATGATTTTGCAGCAAACTGAAGTTAGGCTGACCGGTCGATAATTGTTAGCAGAGGCCCGGCTTCCACCCTTATAAAGCGGCGTAATCCATGCGGATTTCCAGTCGGCTAGTAGATTTGCGGTCTGAAAGGATGCTTGGAAAAGCGTAGAGAGTGGTTTTGCCAACTCTCTCGCGAGCTCTTTCAACAGCTTGGCAGGTACTTCATCGGGACCCGGAGACTTAGATTCATTAAACCCCAAAAGTTCCTTGAGGACAGTAGTCTCGGTGAATTTAACAGTCTCGACTATTGTATCCACTTCGAAGACATGGGTAGGGTGATCATATCTCGTTTCCTTTGTGAAAACCGACTGGAAATATTCCGAAAGATGATCAGCCTTCGCGCTGTCTTCAGTAAGGTTTATGCATTCGGTGGACCTCAGCAGGGGTATCGGATCCTTGTTCCGTGTATACTGCCTGAGGTTACCGTAAAATAGTTTCGGATTCACGGTGGCCCGGTTCAGCAGGTCCACTTGAAACGCCCGTATTGTTATAAAAATACGATCCTTGACCAAATTTCTCTGCATTTTGTACGCATTTAGAGATGAAGGAGTTCCGTCTGTAAGCGTTTTTTTTCCACACTCTCTGTTTTTGTTAACTTAGATTTTAAAGGCCTGCGAAAGCCATCGCGGTCTGTTGGTTAACCTTTTTCTCAAAATCGGACAGTGATTTTCGATGAGCCCGTGCAGTATGTCCAGAAAAGTTTCCCAGTCCTGGGTCATGTTTCCAACGAATAAAGGTTCACACTGAGTGCGCATGAGTTAGGCCCTCATTCCACGGAAATCGCCTTGGCATATATTCCTTCTGATTGTTGTGGGTCTTGCTGGTATAGAAAATAGTGAGTACTCCCATCGCAGAACCACGTGGTCACTTTTATCTAGCGGCGGTAGACTTGACACTTCGTCGATGCTGTGCTGCGACTTTGTGAGAACTAGGTCCAGGCAATTAGCATGTTGTCTTTCGCACACCCTTGTTGGAAAAATGACGTGAGGTGTAAGAAGTAGCTTTAGCGTCGTGCTCAGAAAACAACCGTCAAAGGCTAGATCAGAACTATGTGCGCAGTTTAAAGTTCAGTCGATGTGAGGTGCATTGAAGTCACCCATGATCACGATATCCAACCTGGTAGCAATTTTTCCAAGCTCCTCTAGCAGGTAGGCATCGGCTACGGGGTTTCTTCTCGGTGGGCGGTAGTCTGTCAGGACATCTAGACTTGATGAACCTGGCACTTTTACGTATAGCCATATCGCCTCGGAAATAGACGCGAGTTTATAAGTTTTGTCTAAAACTGTATGTTCGCGTTTCACGTATATGAGTACGTACCTCCTTGACGCTCTTTCCTGTCTTTTATAAAAAGTTGGTAGCCAGCCATAGTTACCTCTCGGTCGTCTACGTGTTGGGACAACCAAGTTTCTGTTACGGAAATTATATCTGGAGATAGATCGCAGACATGAATCTTAAGCTCGTCAAGCTTCGATAATATACTCTGTGCATTGGTGTACAGGAATGTAAGTTTTAGCTTTGCTCGGAAAGTGCTAACAGTCGGGCGCGAGCCCCTTTTTACTGGGCCAACTGCGTGGTAATGCGTAAAGGGCCTATCCAAGCGGAGAACAATGGACGATGGATCACTTGGTTGTTGTAAATAACCAAATTTGTTTCCCCCTCGCTAAGCCGCCGTCTTAGTTCGATGACAAGTTGATGGCGTTTGTTCCGCTCCGCAGGTGAGAAGTCCTGTTGAAAAAAAACTCTAGGGTTTGAGTTTTTTAACTTAAAGCGCCTTGACAGAATTAGACTAGCTTCCTGGCTACTGGTCAAGATAACTTTTAGAGGCCTAGGACGTGTTGATTCAGATTGGCTTTCGGGCAGTTTTCTAAAGCGGAAGGCTTTTACCAGTTCAATCGACGTATTAGGTTCCAGCATATTGTTCAAGAGCTCACGAAAGTGGTACCTGTCTTCAGAATATCGGTCTACTGCAGTCGCAGCTGTTGATTCAGGTAGTCCCTGTATTATGAAAACTTTTTCCTGTCCATGGCATTTTTTGTAACTACGACGCTGTCTTCCTCTATCTGGTGGGAAGGTTTCACGTTGCGAACTGGTGATGATGGAGGGGATGCTAATTGGCTATGCGTAGGCTTTGATCCGGTTTTTTTTCGATTCGGCAAATTCCACAGGTTGGACGATTTTGAATCGCAGGTGGTATTTTCGGTTGGGGAATCGATTATACTGCTTGTGCTTGGTGTGAGAATCTCAGTATTTCCTGTGGAGGACAAGGCAATGGTCAAAGCCCCGTGTTCAAGCTGTTTTGAGGAATCTTTTGAAGTCGGTTGTCCATTGGCTTTTTCCTTCTTGGTGTCAGTGTTGATTTGACTACTTTTGTTTGTTTTAGGCGGACAATTTTTGTCCTCCGCCGTTTGTACTTGTTGTTTGGTAGCCGTGACAGCTGTCGAAGTTGTTGTTGGGATACCCTTTGATCGAGTATCAATGGTTTTGCTCCTGGTAAGTCGTTCAGTGTACTCCTGAGTGGCATCTACTGCTTTAGAGGTGCCTTTTAGAGCAGACTGTATTTGTCTTCTCTCATCCTCGAGCTGGTTTAGCTTCGTGGACAGTTTTTGACAGCCTCCACAAATGGCAGTGTTGTCAATAGCGTGCATATTAATTTGAGATAGCGCTCGCCGCCGTGACGAAGTGGTCGAGTTGTTATCGAGCGTCACCATCGCGTTGGTGGTCGCGGGTTCAATCCCGGCTTGCTGCATGACTTTTTCAATTCTTGTGTGGTGACTTAAGAAGTAACGGGTGGCTACTTCTTCTAGTGGAAGTTGTTAAAAGTATTTGTTATAACGAGTTACTCGATATAAATCACACAATAAATCAGACAGAATATGGAAAATGAACGACTCAGCCTGTTTTGTAGATACTCCACAGAAAGCCTGACGAGCAGTTAGAGCCTGGATTGGACTGGTAGGTTGTGTACGCCATGCCAAGATCTCCGGCAGGTTGCTCTATTTGGAGAACTGTCCTAGTCGAACAAAAGTCCTTAGAAACCCTGGAGAGCCGTCAGAGAATGGATTGGACTGGTAGGTTATGTAGACCAAGACAGTGCTCGATTTAGAGAACTCTCCTGGTCAAACTGTGAGGGTATCGAAGGCAACTGGGCCGAAGATTCAATTAATTGATTCAATAATTTGAACCAATTAGTGTCTGTGGACTGATTGTTTCAGTGCAAAGATTCGATTAAATTCGGTCTTTTTGTTGCTCGAAAATTCAAACCACGCGGCAAACGTTCAGTTCAGTTCGTTTATTTAAATCCGATCATTAAACTCTCGTCGTCTGATATATTTTATGATGTTACACATGACTTTATCAATACAACGCAGAAATGAAAAATTGTGAAATTCATATTTTGATCTGTTGACTCAAGAGTCTACTACTATTGGTGCCAATAAAATTAAGCATTGGACAGGTTTCTGCGGTAAAACATGATCAGCTTACTTGCCTTCCCCTTTATGAATTAAGCGTTGTTTACTGGTACCTATGGCGTGAAAACAGTTCACATGCGTGAATTCTGGAGATATCATTGGTTTTTTTCTTTGGAAACTACGGTATTGTTGTGCATTCGCTATAATTATTTATATTTAATATCAGCCAAATGAGTATCACTCTAAAATTAAAATGATTTCTGAGTATTTGACGCAAAGTATTAAAACAGTTTAAGAAAGCCGACAGGGACCCGTCAGTTAGCTAACTTTTTTGAATATGAATGCTGCAACACAAATTTTGCCTGGAATTGTGATGGCTACGTAGGCCGAAGTACCTTTGGGATTGTCAAGACTGTAAAAATTTAAAGATCGGGGTTACGAAGACAATTAATTTCAGACACTTTTAATTGTTAAATGGCCTTAACTAAAGATAACTTTTAACGCAAAATACGCATTTTAATCATAGAAGGCAATAACACAATATGTGCGCAAAATTTTAACTTAATAATCAAACGTATCATATAATGACCAACAAACGAGCACTCACATTATCGAGCTTTGCGAATTATTAAAATGATAGAGAGAGAGACGAATACGCTTTATTTTTAAGTATCATTCAAAATTTTCAGCAAACCTTATTAACATAGTTAGGACAAACAAATAAACGTTAAAAAACAGAATATCAAATAAAAATAGGTAGAGAAAATATCCTCGTGAATGGAGAGCAAACAAAATGGCGGCTCAAATTCAAAAGCCCGCTAATGCACACTAATGCAGAAATGAATGCACTGCTTAAATAATAATAGCCGTTTTTGTTGGCATTGATGACCACGCGTTGGATTATCTCACATGATGTGCAATACTCAAATCCGATTTAAATGACCGCCCAGTAAAAAACCCATCTGATAATTTAAGCAGTTCCTAATATGGTTGACTGAATCACAATCCCATTTTAGAAAATGCAAAGTAAGCGCTTGTCAGTGATCGTTGAGAAAATAGTTGGAAAACCAATATATTTAGTCATTAATAGAAAAAAAGTGACACTCATTTGTAAACAAGACAATATACGCAGACGTCATTTGCAAAGATTTCTATTAGTCAACAACTTTTCGCTCTAGATTTGCATTCACCTTTGTAATAAGGTATTTTTTCGCCCCAGTCACTGCATTTGGCCAAAGTGGTCGGACGTAAGAAGAACGTCTCATAAACCACTTGTCCCAATAATGATTATCAAGGCAAATGACAGCTGATAATTAGCCTATCTGTTACGTTGTGTCAACGAACTTCTCAAATTGCAAAATATTCCCTTATATCTCAAAGAATATATTTACTACCTGCATATGAAGCTCCCAATTTCATTTTAAAAATTATTCTCACAGATAAAAGAAGGTTTTCAGTTGAGGTTGCCTGCCAAGGAATATCCATCTGATATATATATTATTTCTGAGCATACGTTGTTTAAGATTAACGAAGTTCAAAAAAGCGCATAGAGACCCGTTAGTAAGCTGGTTATTTCGAAAAGACATGCTGCAACGCAATTATTGCCTGACATTTTACTGACTAACTGCGCTTAAGTACGGTTAGGATTGTAAAGTCTGTTTACAGTCAATGCTTGGTGTCCATTTAAAAATAAATTTCCGACACTTGGTGTTTTCCGATGCCCAGAATAGAGGACACTTTGAGCTGAAAATACGCATTTTGCTCATAGTCGTTTTGAAAAAAACTCAAAATCTCAAATATCTCAAAATCACAAGGTATTATCTAAGCATCACCAAATAACTACTCATATTCTCGAGCTTTGCAATATTTTTAAAATTCATTTAACTATGCCAATTTCACTAACAGTTAAATAAGCAAGTCATTTTTGGTGGCACTGTTGACCGCTCGTGGGAATTTGTTACATGATGAGCGATAATTCAAACCAATTTATGTAGCACGTACCAATAGAAAACGCATCTCATCATTTTCGTTAGCAATTCCTTATATTTTCATTGCATCTTAATTCCATTAAAGACCATTTAAAGTGCTCGTCTAGCAGATATTTAGAAAAGCAAACTATGGAGTCGTTAATAGAGAAACGATGACCCAGTCATTTAACCTATTGTCAATAATACGTGCTCGACAGGTCAATGGGTCATATCGTGGTCATTTAACTGTTTGAGTGGTCTGTGTCAAGCACGTTTCTTATCTTTGTTTAAGCAGGTGCACTCAGAGGTATAGATGAGAAGATTGTAAAAGTTATCCCGAATTAATTCAGTCTTATCTCTTCAGGAACACTGGCATTCTTATTTTTCGTTGAGGTAAGCTTAATGATCCGAACGCAATTCACATAATACATTCTGGTTTGGGTCAGAAATTAACAGGTCTTGACTGTGCCTGCTGTTCTTTAGTGCTTGAAATTGGCGAAAACCGTCTGCTCTCAGCACTGAAAGGGTGACAGGAAACAAAACTATAAGACCTTACATATAAGCATGACATGACATCTATAATATTCAAGCTGCTTTTCACATATAATGAGGTTGATTTGTTTATTTGTAATTCTGTCATTTCGATTGCCGGTAAAATCTCGCTGAAAAACAGCTAAGCATTAGTATTCCACATTCTCCGAATGATAAGGTGAATGTTGAAGTCGGTGGATCTCAAGTTCTATTCTCAGAAACTTTTTCTCAGTCGATCTAAATGAACCATTTCAGATTTTTTTACCGCACACCTGTCAAAGTATGTAAAGGCATACACCCACGGGTACTAGCAACATCATAGACAGTGGTCATATTGCTAGAGGAACCAGCACTACGCAGTCAAAAGTGAGGCTTTAGGCATCGCAATTCATATATATCTCATCTTTTAGGCTGCTTTCTACTGAAACCCCGGTAATCTACTACAAAAGTACGTTTCAATCGTGTTCGTTTGGGGGGCATAATACTAGAATTCGTTGTCATTGATTTCGGGGTCATACGAGCATTCGCTACCATATGTGCCCCGTAAACGGGGCATGTGGTAGATGTGTTGGACCATCATGATGAAAGTTTGGTTGCATGCTTAGGGGCAGCAATATCCTAAGACCACTGTGAGCCCCAGCCACATGCCCTTTACTCCATCTCCGGTCTTCTTGACTATATCTTTTCACAAGGCATAGGTGGGGGAGGAGCAGAATGTGCGGAAGATACAGAGCAAGTATACTACCACTTTCAACTAAACCACACGTAAATATTCGAACCTGCACCTTTGTTATGTGATTGTACTTTGCACAACGTCCAAATCGACGGTCGAAAAATCGAATAATCGTTGCCCTTTCGCAGGTTCGCACCAACCTTCGTTGTTAAAATAAAACCCTCACAATACCCATGACTGTATTTAGTGCTGTATTTATAGGTGACCGAAAATGGAAACTTCGAATGTATGTCATCATGTCATATCTAAAATATCATGGGATTATGTTACACGATGAGCGATAGTTCAACCAAATTTAAGTAGTCTGCCCAGTAGAAAAGTCTTCTCATATTTTCGGTAAGTAGTTCCTTATATGGGTCACTGCATCTCAATCTGAATTATTACCAGTAAAAAGTGAGCGTTTGTCCGTGCTTGGTAAGCAGATAATTAGAATAACAATATATGGAGTCGAAAAGTGTAAAAGTGAATCTGCCATTTTTAAGCAAGACGATGATCGCAGATGATGACTGATTGCCGATTTCTGCTATTGATAACCGAACACTTTGTAATAAGGTTGAAGTTTGGCCATGTTTATTAATTCAGCTTTAGTGGTCCGACATTGTAAAACGTTTAATTAAACAACTGTGTCAATAAGGATTTGTAAAGTAAATGATACCTGATAATTTTCATGTCTGTTAAAAAGTGCCAAACTGCCAATCGTAAACAGACATCACATATTGAAAATGTGCACTTATATCTCAAAGAATGTCTTTAATAACTGCATATGCACCTCTTTATTTTTTTGAATGTATGTTCATTGTCATGATCTCCAAACAAGAAGTTTGCAAATGCTCATAGGAAATTACCTTTCCTATAAATCATTAACCTAATTACTGCATCCCGATAATTCTTTCTATGCCAAGATCTGGGAATTGAATGAGCTACTTTCAATCATCTCATCTAAGGATGGATTAGTGAAACATCTTTCATTCAGCAGTCCGTACGTTACTTTCATACGCAGTGAGTACGATTATCGCGGAGGTCATGTTACAAACACAAATGGCCGATTTTTACCAAAACCTCAAAGGACTGTTATAGTAATACATCTCAGTTACTGAATTTTGTTTTAAGAATATGCCTAACATCTAGCTTTAATATCCGTAGATGAGTGGCTGAGTAATCTTATCAAAAATGGCTAGATTTTAGAAAATCTACTTTAATTTTGTGCATTTTATTTTACAGCCACATGAAATCCTGATGAATAGCAGTGAACACAGCAAGATAATTTAACCTATATAACCACTACAGATATTCTGTCTCAAAAAACAAACGTTTTTCACTCAAGACATTGAACTACAGACTATGTCACCTTGGTGACATTGGTGAACTGACTGAGCGCAAATGATTGACGTCAATAAAATGCAGGTTAGACGACATCTCGCGACTTTTAAGTCGATACAAATGTTCTGTGTGAAGCAACTGAGCTGTATTCAAACATGTGTTTTAAATGGTAAAATATCGCATTAAAACATCATAGTGGTATTTTCTGGCCTTCTTGTAGTCAATTCATTTATTTTGCCGCATTTAACATAGGGACATGTTATTCGTGGTTGCAGTTCATTCGAAAGAGTACAAATGTCAGGCCTCCAACGAAACAGATGTGAATTAGTAATAATATTAATATCTCATAGGGAAGAGCAACGGCAGAGAGAGATATGCAAAAACTCGAACAAATTGCATAACCCTTGGTTGTGAGTTGACATTTTACTACAGGAAAAAAATAGTGACTCAAAGAAGATGCAGATTCCAAGGTTGTGCTTTAAAAAATTTAAACTCTAAGTAACAATGTATTGCTAATTGAGCCGACTGCAGAGGAGAAACATTGATTCGTTTAAGTATTAGTATCTTTATTTTGTAATATATAGGAGAGACTGAACAAAGCTACGTTAGCTGGTCAGCTGACTGAACAAATAGACCACCACCATCAAAATGATTACGGATTCGCCGGTTTTTATCATAAACCGAGTTTGTGCATATTTGCCTAAATTCATGGGTTAATCGTGACAAAAATCAAATGTTCTTTATGTAAAAGCCAACGTGAATGCAATTCTTGATTCAAATACGTGTTTCCTCAAATGACCTCTGTTTTCTTTTCTAATTGCATATATTTTCCAAGCTGGGTAGAAATGTGGTCCGTACGAATATGAACAAGTATAAGTGCAGGATAATTTATTTTAGGTGTATCAATGTCTGTTACTCATGTGATCAACCTGAATTGCTAAGATATTTACCTGCTTAGAGATAGTTAATAATTTGCCACCTTTAGAGCACAGGTATGTGGCCAATTTTAAAGATACCAGGATTACATATCATATTAATAAGTAATGTGCGGCTCAATGTTTGGAAGATTTAAAATATGAAAATATTAAGAAGGTACGGTTCACTTCAAAAGTCAGGTACGATTCTTCATGATCATTAAAAGTAACAAAAAACACAGTGGGGTGTCAAAACAAGATTTTTAATAAACTGAGACAGTTTGTTACCTCTCATAATATGCTTTAGTTTTAAAGCCCAAACCTGGACAATTCTTTAAGATGAATCACATAAGTTAACACAAATTGTTAGAAGACGAACTCAAATATATCACGCATTTTCATCTGTGGAAAAAAAATCAATTTACTTTACCATTTGACTATCTTTCTCGCAGCCCTTGAAATTTAGTTTTCAAATTATAAGTGCGCTTTGCTAGGGAGAGTATTTTTGACCCGAGCCGTCTCTCGGGTAGGATAAAAGAAAATGTTTGGAAATGTTAATCGACCTCAGTCGGATAAACCTTATCAAACTTCGCTGTCTTCTGCCTTTCATTTTTCATTTGCCAGCTGGTTATTAGCATTTTCATTAGATAACTAGTATTAAACTATAATGTAAAAATACCACTTAATACAGAACATGCCAAATCTAAGGAAATATAATGGATATCATTAAAAACGGCTCGTTGTGCGAAATCAGCCTGGACGGCGTTCCCCTAAGTTGAACAATATTTACGAAATGACCATATTTAAAACAAGGACATATTGAAGTGAAATAAATAATATTACTTTGTTTATTTAACTTATTTTTAAGAGAAGCGGCAAATTCTCTTAACGAAACAAATCGGCTACGCTCAGTAAACATCAGTCATAAATGAACGGACTCCTCGTTTATAGAACCAAGAAAGTAAATAACGCAACACAGATAGAAAACCGTTTAAAAAGAGTCCCTAAGTGTTTTTTACACAGACTTTTACTAAGAGATTAAAGGCAATGAAATGTATGGACATTATTAAGCAGCCTAAATGTTCAATGTGTATTCAAATACGATTTCACAAGACTTCATGGTTTCTTCTTTCGTTTATAAGTTGACCAAGATGCGTTTGAGTAAGGCTTCAATATGTCCGCTTACTTTTGACTAAAAAAACGTTAAAGGAATCCAGTTATATATAAGCTGAAAGCCGATAGGTTAGCCTGTCATTTATGAATTAAAAAATGGTCTTTTAAAATCATCAACGATTTATTTTATGCATATTTGGAGGACGTTATATAAAATTTCTGCATTCGTAGTTCTGGTGATGGATTACGATGATATTCAGATATATATTTAATTGGCGGTGAATAGTTTACGTTTTTTTCGTCTATGGTCCATAAATGCAGGTTCGTCTGTATGTGCTTGAAAGGACCTAGGGAATCAGATTTTTATTAAAGGGATTTACTTAAATTAATGGGTTTTGACACAATTATTCTAATGTAGAAGGGCATTTAAGTCATATTTATTGACCCATCTATAAATGAAATCACTTTGCTGAGAAACATAAATGCCCTTAACATAATTTGACAAGCAATATGCCTAAGATAAATTTTAAAAAATTCTTTATTTAATTAGACTTCATATTACAGTATTTAAGTATTTCTTTCATTGTCGAATATCTGCGTACTTGGGCTTTTATGAAAATAAAAACGAGGAAGAAATGGGAAGTGCGACCAATTTTGCGACTTTACTGACACGAAGGGTAAAACTGCCTGCAGTAAATGAACAAAACTCACTATTTTTTAAATCGGTGCAATTGTATCTGGATCTGCTTACTTTTCAGCCCAGTTCCAAGATTTAAAATGCACAATAGAGTTTCAGAATTTCTTCTCAATTCCGCTAATTACTGTCAATCTTCTGTAATTTCCGTATTCAGTTACCGTATTTGTTCTTATTCTGATTAACATAGAAATTGTCAGTTCATCTTTTGCTAACATCTTGACAGAGAACATTAACTTCATGTCACGGCTTCTCTTATTTACGCAAATTCAAGCTCCTCATTATTAATGTGTAAAACAAGGTACAGTCAGACAAATTAATTTCTTTTTCTGGCATTAAATTTTAAAAATGTAATAGAATTGTTTGAACTGAATCTCTCCTTGATTTCACGGAATAATGTAATTTCTAATATCTGCATTAACCTGATTTTCCTGAATGCAAAGCTGTATTTTTCT
>WEDG01002651.1:0-62985 GCA_017591395.1 Schistocephalus solidus | reverse complement strand
ACCATGGCTAACACCAAGCAGGCCCGAGAATTCCTCGAAGCTCTGCACTCCAACACAAACAGCATCAACCGCCATGTCCTCGACGCTTTGAACTCCGACACAAACAGTATCAACCGTCACGTCGATCTGGATGCGCACTACAAAGGTCTGTGTGAACGGTCCACTGAATTGCGCCCACATTAAAACAGCAAATGCTTATCCGTACTCAGCCACTTATAACTTCACTGATTCTGCATCTCCCGCTACGTGACTTACTATCAAAACTTTAGCTACCCTCCCTTCACATGCGACAGCTATCGTTACACGATTCATATCCCCCCAACCCCCATGGCGTCAATCTGTCGATGTAACTTCTGTGCCCCAAAACCCTCCGGCGCGATAATCCCAACTCTCACTTTTCATTTCGAATGACGACGGGTTGGTGTAATAAGCTTGAAAATTCACGAGTAAACCTCGATTTTCCAACGGGCCTTCTTTCTTCATTTATCACCTCGGAATGCACACTACCTCAATTATTCAATATATATATATATATATATATATATATATATATATATATATATATATTGGAATACGGGCATCCCAAGAAGTATAATTCGAAGTAAAGAAGGTGGAATCGACAAAGGCAAGGGAGACCGTAATGGCCATTTCGGGCTTATTAGCTGTGAGCAGCCAGCCATACTTAATCTCACGTGTTGTGGCACTTGAACCCCGAACCCGCAAACTGTTGGTTAAAATTCTAACGCTCTAACCCACTGCGTCACGGGCTCCTTGTTTTTCCGAGCCCGAGACACTGAAAAGTGTGCATCCCATGAAATATAAGTAGGAAGAGGTGAAAGCCCTAGTGAGAGACTTGAAATACCGGAACGACAATTTCAATTTCAATTGCCGTCATCTATTAACCAGTCACAACCCAGATTAGGATGGGCCATAGGTTTAATCCGGAAGCGTTGCATATCTACTGCAAGTGTTGCCTTCACTCCTATTAGTGGTACCGTCATGGCGCAGTTTGGATCGCCACAGACTTCCTGCTTACGCAGCCATATGCCCCAAATGCTTTCATCACGGTTGAGCAGCAGCGTAAACTCTTGGTATTCTTGTAGGCGATCCCCCTCAGATGACTGGGAGAACTGCAGTCAAATTAACAAGATTATTGCATAATTTAAGGAACAAAGTACATTTAAAACACCTTCGGGCGCTCAGATCGAGACAATAGTGGTTAACAAATGACGTACGGTCACTGTCCACCAGCAAGGAAATCCGTGGAAGAGGGAGATCGGAGGCAAGACTTTGTAGCGCTACCTTAGTCACGCTGGACAAGATGGACGGTGTGAGGTCGAAGCCGACGCTGCTTTCGCTCCAGACGGTATTGAAAAATGCTGGACCGTAAAACGCGGCTGGGCCAACGGATGCATTTTTTATGTCTGGATTGTGGATAATCGTGTATTCTAAACGCACAGAAAGATAAAAAACTTGTTTCGGAAATTGCAATTTACGTAAATTACAACTATTTCAGTTTTGTTCGAATACTCTTTAGCCATCAGGGGTTTTCGTGCGCCTGAATACGATTTAAAGGTAGCAAATGACAAAATGTCCTTTGGACCTTGGGGTTGGTAAAGCGACCTTGACAGCAAGGCTCAAGATCCAATGACCAGGGACGACAGCGCGTGCCTTGGTATTGGAGGATGAAATAAGAAATCTTCTCAGTAGATCGCAAACGTGGCCAATGACTATCTGTTCTGTAATATTCCCGCACTGTTCTGTCATTCTATCCAACTGGGGTCACTTTATGGCAGAAAGACGATGAAAATAAGCGAAAAATGACGATTTTAGTATTGCTAGTATTTACAGGAAGATCTTTGGTAGACTACATCCGAGTGCTCACCTGAGTCCACTCGGTCCTCCATCTGCATGGATCTGCTACACGCATGGTAACTGTCTGACAACGATCGCTTAACACACCAAACTCTACCGCGGAACGGATTACCTCAGCGTTTGGCGTGAGTATTGTTGATCACCGGGCAGGCACCGTGCGTACCAGAATCCTGCAGTTGAGCAAGCGGCCCAGTTCCGAGCCAAGGACACACGCCGTCAGCAAGCCGTGATACCACGCTGAGTTAGGTCTTGCGGTTCGCCCCAAGCATGACAATTACCCTCACCCCCACCTTCCTCCTTCTAGGTTTGACTAAAAAAACTTTTCACTTGTTATTGTACTCTCATAGGCTCTGATACTCGCCGAGTTCGCATTTTCAAGCTTATAAACCTACTGTTATCGCGCCTTCATCTTCTTTGCAACACCAACCTGCATCTCGCATATGCACTTCCATATAATTTACTCAGCGAATAGCCACTTTAAACGCGGCAGTGTAATAAAATAAAGTAACCGTTCCGAGGCGAGCCTTTGAATACCTGTTGTAGTTGATTGTGCAATTGAGGTATTCTCAACTATGCATAGAAGGCTTCAAAGTAGCGCAATGTCCAGACTGTTTACGCCCGAACAGGGAATCAGAAGGCCCTTCTACTCACTGTTTTGCACTCATTTTCTGATTTCTAACATCTTTTAAGCAAATGTTTAAATGAGTCGACTTCATCTGCCTTTGCATGCATTCAGTGTAGCTGTAGTCGCAATTCTATGTGCATTCGTAAATCCAATTTGCTGTGGCTTGCATTGGCATATCCTAATGCGTAGATGTACCTAAAGCGGTTGTCTTTTTAACCATCGTCTACAATTACTGCTGATGGCATTATAACGAGCATTCTCGGAACTGAATGTTTCTTTTTGCAGTATGAAAGGAACCGAGCAGTTGTGTTTGTCCGCGGTTGATACGAGACAGGCAAGCTCTAAGTCCCGCGTCTCAATTAGGCAGATTTTATTTGTTGATTCGAAAAGAACAATAATAGAGTTTCCTTTGCTTTGTATTGGCACATAATTCGTGAGCTTTATTTTTGTTAGAATATGTAGATATTTTGTTCCGTAATGGGCACGCCATCCATCCAACACTGCCACGAATCAACTATGCAGGTTTTTAAATGGTTGAAATTAGCTGAGCAACTGTTCGCAAAGGCCAGTAAATCCTAGTGCAAATGAACTAGTTGACTTAGAATGCAGATTCGTCTAAGAGCGCAAAATGATCAGAAACCTACGTTTTGTCTTTAAAGCACACAAGCGCAGTGTTTGTTCCTACTGTAAACTTAATCTGGTGAATCAATACCGGGAGTTAATATTCCGATTAATCAAATAGATACAGCCTGAATTGAGTCTGTAGTCACCCGAAATAGAAAAGACAGATATGCACATTTCTAAACCAAGTAGTGAGGAGAAAATACTAATCGGTGCCGACGTTACTATCCCCGCACATGCCCTTCGAGCGTCAGTCGCCAGGCGATCATCTTCTGCAACGGAGCCGTGCGAATAAACCTACAGTAGATGACCTATTGTCTCCAAAACGGGCCGCGTATTAAATGCGCTGAACCAACACGGGGGCCAAATTAGGGTGCGGCAGGCGTTATTATTCTGGGATCCGGTCCCATAACAAATGCCGAACCTGGGGGGTACGCGCGACCGACATGGGCACGCGCAGGTGTAGGCTCATGCTGCATCCCGCTCTCCCACTCCGTGGGAGATGATTCAACTCATGTACTGTCGTGATCGAAATTTGAGTGAGTGGTTTAGCGTATACGTGCTTTTGTTATTTTGATTTCTTGAATGGATTCGAGGCTCAGAAAGCCTTTTACGAAAGAACACTGCATTTTATATCGAGTTTATTGGAGGAAAACAGGCAGGATTTCGGCGAAATCAGAGATTTCCGGATATCGCATAAATTTCCTTTCCTGTTTGATATAACAGCACTATTATATAAAAGAACATAAATTAATGTAAGAAACCGAAAAAATATGATCTTAATTAAATTAAAATCAGGTGAAGTAAAGTTTATGGAATCGCATTGTTTACATAAACAAGGACCGAATTCACATTTCTACCTTGCTTTTCCTTGCAAGAAATTAAATACGTGGCATTTATTAACGAAGTGTCTAATAAAGGTGATTTGTAGAGAGTTAACGTATTATATAACTGTTCAACTGATCTTAGGCGTATTACTGGCTGATTTTCGTTGTGGTCGTGCATTTTTCTTGGCGATGAGTTTTCATGTTTGCCGGAGTCTACACATATGACCCCAACGGCCATTGGCGTCAGAAAGAATGTCCAAAAACTCACTAATTCAGTAAATTCTTTTAAGAAATATCTTAGTTGAAAGGCTTTACTAAACCAATAGAATAGAATCTACATTTATGGCATGTCGATTGAAACGAGTGAAAATCAGGATATATTCACTGGTATTTCAAGGACGAGCTGAATGTCATTGTAATCCAATACCAGAAATAATTAAAAAGGAAATCTGACGAAAGTAAATTTCTCTTAATCTACACGAAGTGTTTATAATTTAATCTGACAATCCTTTTTACATTTATAAGTCTGATGCAGTGAATTTTCAAGTTCTCGGAATTTGCCGCTTTTTTAAACAAGTAGACATTTCTAAACAAAGTAATATTAATTTCCAAATATTCTTTAAGTTTTCAATTCGCTTGCCGTTTTTCACTATTATTTCAAAGCTTTGGTACATTATTGGTGTTGGTCCACTAATGCTTGTGAATATTTTGTGTAAATTTTGGTACTTTGCATGGCGAGTTTCGCGGCTGACCGACTACCGTAACATTGAGGCGCGCATAAAATAATAAATACAATAATAAACCCGTGGCAAGCGGAAAACCTCATTTGTTGTCCGCAAGGCAGCCTGTCTTTTACGTATGGTCTTCCTGACTTCTGACTTGTGAAATATACACGTTCAGTTAGACGACACGACGATGCTTACAATTGAATAAAAAATTTAAGATGCACATGTTTTGCTTGCACTCGTTGGGATTTGACCAAATTGATGGCAGAATTTAAAGTGCTCAGCGGAACTGGTTTGTATTGTCACTGAGGTTTCGGATAGCTTGGCTGGCTCTCCATTGTCAAAGCATCTACTGCCACAGAAGAAACAAATGTAGACGTACTCTTAAATTCTGTAACCCAAACACATCCGTCAATCAAATTCACGTGGAAATGGAAAGAGCAGGTTCACTCCGTTTCGTAGACGTCCTTATAATCAGAAGACACGACGGTAGCGTCCAAAAGAGCGTTTATCGAAAGAAGACCTGGTCTGGGCAATCTATGAACTTTGGCAGTTTTGCACCTTTCCAAAGTTTGCTCGGCAGATAGTATTGGGGAGGAGCTTGGGAAGATCTAGAACCTACTTCAAGAGAACGGGTGCCCTGACCGGTTTATTACAAAGCATAGTGTCTCAAGATCAGTGAAACCTGCCATGCTTACTGTGGAAAAGAAAACTCGATTAATCAAAGTACCCTTGAAAGGGGATGCGGCTAGTGAACTCCTGAAAAGACGCCTAAACCAAGTCGTTACACAAACGTTCCCAGCAGCGAGACTTCAGACAGTGTTAGCAACCAACCCTCTTTTACGTGGCGAAGGTAAGGATAGGTTTCCGGCTCAGACCACCTCCATGTGCATTTACTCATTTTCTTGCTCCTATGGAGCATGTTATATTGGTCACACGAGTCGGCGCCTATCCAAAAGACTAAGGGAACATATCCCAGCATGGCAGAGAAAATGGGAAGTCAAGAGCATAAACAACGCCTTCCACATATTGTTGACCCCGGACATAGTGTGGACCCCAGCGAAGCTTTCCGTGTAATCTATAAGGTCCCACAAAACTACCTTAAGCCACTGCGTCAACGTCTACTATAAGCAGCAGAAGCGACTGCCATAAGGTTAAGGAAGGCGGTCTTAAGCACATTAAAGAGCCTCGTACAAGCTCCGCGCTTAGCATGGCCGACGGTCGCTTAATTGCATGAATTCCTCCGTGCCATATCTTTCCTGACCTTCCCTTAGAACGGCTCTACCAAACGCTCACTGCCGCCTGGCACACTGTTTCTTATTGTCCTTCCCTTATGCACACCTCTTAAATAACACACACAAACAGGCGAAAATTATCAATTTCATGTTTAAGATTTCTACTACGTTCCAACGCCTGAAGAGAAGTTATCGAAAGTAGCGCGTATGCTCACCAAATCATTTTTTTATAGATTTTTCTCTCGCTCGCTGCCTTGGCCTCTGCGTGGATGTTTGCACAGCTTGATAGCCGCTGATGTTGGGCAACTTCAAACCGGTCGAGGGCGCTTGTGAGCCTGCCTCTTCTTCCGGTGAGTTTGTCGCCGGGCCATCTTCACTTTTATACCTTCGTTACGACGTAACTATCGTTTCCTGGTCTTTATGCATATAATGACGCAGGACTTTATAGGCCGTTGGAAGGTCTAGATGCCTGTTGATAGAGTTGGCATCTGAATACCAGGCCTCAAGCTTAATTCGTTCAGTTTTTGAGGTTCCTCGGCCTATGATGGTCGCTCCTTGAATGTCAAAAGTGTTACCAGTCTTTCAAATATGAGCTGAAAGCTGTGAGTTTGGGTTTAGCCTCCGAGCCGCGAGTTTGTGCTCAAGTAGGCGCGTCTGCAATTTTCATTCAGTTTCCCCGACGTAGTTGCAATACCCATCATTACAAAATATTCGGTAGACAACTGCGAAGGATTCGATAGGGGGCAGTCTGTTCTTAAGTTGCATAAAACGGCGACGAATTTTCGCCTGAGGTCAATAGGCTACGCCTACTCCGGCGGGATGTAACAGTTGAGAGACTGCCTCGGAGACTCCTTTTATGAAGGGAATGGCCCTCCAGATTTCAAGTTGTTGTTTTTTGGTCGTCATATGTTCAATTGGCACTTGTTTTGGTTGATAAAAGAGATTGGGTATCCATTACCTCTGAAGAGGTCATGAAAGTACTCTTGTTCAACTCTTTTGTTAACTGGCGTGCTACAATGTGTTTCAACTCTTTGGAATAGAGTTTGGACGCTGTTATGCTTGTGAGACAGAGGGCGATTGCTTTTGAACATTAATATTTGGTTTTTGCTGGTGGCTTTTCTGAATAATGTAGTTTGCAGTTGCCCATTTGCACACCGGCGCACAAGCACATCGAGGAAGGGAAGATGGTTGTCTTTTTTTCAGTTTTCATCGTGCATTGGATATTTTTGTCAACCAAGTTTAAAAATTCTTTTAGGTGCTCAATGTCAGATGTTTTTACATTGACAAACGTGTCATCTACATAATGAGCCCAAAACTATGGCTACTACTTGCTGAAGACTAAGTGTTCTATCCGTTGAAGGACCACTTCAACAATCAGACAAGATAGGGGAAGTCCATGAGAGTGCTTTTATTTTGTTCATACATTTGTCCAACAAAGGTGAAGTAGGTTTTGAGACGATGGCGAAGAAGTTCGAAAACATATTCCGACTTTAGGGGCGTTTCACTCTCCTGTAGCTTTCTGCCAGAAGTTGTCTTCCAACATGAAATGCTAGTTGCTGTGAAATGGCGGTGAAGAGTCAAACGACCTCAAAGAATAACCTGGATTCGTCTGAATCTAGGTTCACATGCTTTATTTGTTCAAGGAACTGATTGGTAGAAGCTACCGTTGTTGATGAGCCAACTGCCAGGAACTTAAGCTGGCTAAACATCCATTTTGCCAAATCATATGTAGGAGTGCCATGAAGAGAGACGATGGGCCTAAGCGGTATGTTTTCCTTGTGCACTTTCGGCAGACCGTACAATCACGCCATCAGTTGATTTCATGGAAAACCAATCGCTGGTCATGATTGCACCGTTTGCTCTGAGTTTTCGAAGACTTTTGTGTATTTCAGTAAGCAGATTTTTCATTTCACTGGCTGGACATGGTTTATGAGATTGTTGGTCATCGAGTAGGCTCTGAGCTTTCCTTTGAGAAGCAGATTTGCTCAGCACTAATGTAGAACGATCTTTGTTAGCCTACAGAATTATTATATCTTTATCCACTTTTAGACTTTTTAATGCTCTGAGCTTTTCTTTGGTAATCAGATTTTTTCAGTATAACTATAGAAGACATTTGTCAGGGGATAGAAATTCACGAAATGTATAATGAAAATGGTTTATTTGCGCGCAGGATATGCGTTTGTATTCGGTAATCAACAGCCTACTTGAAATTCTCCGACTGGTTTCTGAACAGAAAACTGTTTTAAAAGTAAAAAAGAAGATGGTTGTTCGCTCACCGGAATCATGACATTGTTCGTCTGAACTTTTGAGCTCTTGGTGGAGTCCGCCGTCAGAGGTAAAAGCAGCAACAAAGAACATGCAATAGCTATAGTGGCAGGAGCCAATCAGACAGCAGACGCCAGTCCGACGGTCACTGCGCCGGGCTCTGTATGCGGGCGCCAGATCGATAAATCGATCGACTGAGTTCTCATCGGAGGTATAGGCTTCAATAAATTCTCGGCTTCGCTTGCTTCTGGCGTGGGAGATTATCTTCATGGCTGCCAAGTTAAACTCGTGACCCATTTTGTAGGTGTGGGCAGCCACTTGTGATAAGCCAGCACGCCGTCTCACAGCTAGCTTATGTTCGTGAATGCGCGATCCAAGCATACGTCCAAGCTGCCCTGTGTCGTTACGGATTTCACCTGAGCTGCTCATTAGGATTTACTCGGTCCTTTATTTTCATGACCCTTCTGCGCATGGTAACTTTGGGCCGGTGTTCAATTCCGACACCTAGTCGCTTCTGACATGTCCTTGATTTATGACAGCGCATGCCATACCATACGGGCTTGCTCTATTTTATAACAACGTACACTGAAAATAGGAAACTGAAGTATACAGAAAACAGACGACCTGGGCGATAATAAAAAAGCCGAAGTTCCGACCATTTCTTTAGCCAGTTGGTAGGTCTCGGTAGTTAAGAAAGCACAATACCCAATGGCTATTCAATTCCCTCTTGGTGCATCGGTTTTATGACTGTGTGTGTTCCATACTTCAAGAGAATTTTGGAATAAAAAAGTAAGTTTTATCTAGAGGAAAATTTGGACTAGGCTAATAGAGGTCTTTTTGTGAAAAATCCGGCGGCCGCGATAGGATTCAAGCCCACGATTGAATAAATAAGGTCAGAGTACAACCAGTGTGCTTACCACCTAAACGAGAAGGGTACGGCTGAAAGGCCAAACGTCAACTAATTCAACTTACCACAGAGTCATCCAGACGGATAACTCAAAAAATGCTTGTACAGTAGATTTACTACAGTAGATTCCCTATCTCATGAAATACCAACCAAAATTCTGAAATGTGCTTTACTTTCGAAGAAATTACTTAATTAGGGTTGTGATATTGACTATCGTGCAGCCTACGCCGAAGATATTTCAACCACGTTAATATATCGGCTTTTAAACGAGCTTCCTTCTGACCACTGGCAAAAATCATGACCTATGGAAAATGGCTACTAATGTAGTACGCATTTTTTCATGGGTTTTCGGTGACATTATTCATTCAAATATATTCCAGTTTGGGCCGTAGTACATGCAAAGTGTCGAATTTCACGAAAGATTGACAATCAATCGCAAACTGGAACCAACGCAGGTCCAAAGGCTTTGAAATACTAATAAACAACTCGATGTAAAGCCTAAAGGAAATATGAAAAGTTCTTGAATGTCCGGCTACCTCCAATTTCGCCCAAATATTGCCTGTTTTCTTTAAATATACTGCAGTGAACATGCAGCGTTCTACAGCAAATGATATTTGGAGCCTCAAATCCACTTTTTGTGTGCTTACCTTCTCAATCAAATTTCCAGAAAACATTGCATGAGTTAGTTCACCTACTGTATATAGAATAAACACCCACAGATATTCTTTATTGTACTCCTTTGGTAGCTAATTACACCTTCTGCATATTTTATACTTGAAGAAAGCTTATCATTCGATTTAAAAAAAATTCCTCATTATGAGATTTTTAAGACTGTGAAACGTTCATTCATATTACATCGTATCCGTCAACTTATTACTGTTGTCTATACAGTATAAAGCATGACCTGCATCCATTGCAAACTTTTATGACAAATTTGTGATTTCTTCCTCATAACGTAGAGAAATGTGGGATTTTATCAACCAGAGTGTATACAGAATGTAGTTTTGGAGCCTTGACTCAAAGTTCAACAACCAGAAGGGCTCAAAAGTATTTGCAATTTAGAACATTTTAAAACCGAAAGATACCATTTTTTTCAAGCATAACATTTGAAGCAAGTGTAATTGGCTAGAAAACAAGTACAACAAAGACTATTTTTTGTGCAGGTTTTCCATATAATATAGTTGAATGAATATGGACATCAAAAACCCATGACAAAAATCCATACTACTTAAGTAGCTAGTTTTTACAAGGCATGGTTTTGCCGGCGGTCAGAAGGAAGCTCGTTCAAAACCTGAAATCCTAACGTGGCCGAAGTACCTAGGGATCAGGCTCAAAGATGATCAATATATACGTAATATATTTGTTTGAATCGAAAACACATTTCAGAATATTCTGTAGGCTGACCTTGGTGGACTAAATCGACAGCTGGACCGTCGTAGTCCGACAATGTCCACCGTATGCTCCACAACAGTTGGTGCAGGGACGGTGAATTACGCGTGGATTAGTTTTAAGTGATAGTATACTTACACAGAATCTACCGCACTCTCTCCTCCTCCCCACCCGAGCCCGTTGTCATGACAGAGTCAAGAAGACCAAAGGTGGGAGAAGACGCAGGTCGCTGGCGCGGCCAGAGCCGTCCCTGGGCGTACGACCACACCTGGCTCGGATCCCATGGAGTGGGAGTGGCATAAAGGCCACATTAAGAAGGAGCCATTGCAGCCTGACTCTCAGTCCGCCAGTCAGCTGCTCCACACAAAACACACATTGCGCTGACCGCGCGGTCCGAGTTATCCCGTTAGTTGGCAACCTTCCAAACCACGGCCTTTAGCACGTCAGATTGCTTATAGTAAGGAAAATGCGTTGAGCCGTCAACCTCACTCTCTCCCCACCTCCACAATCCGACCATCGTCCGAGCCGGTCAGTTGTCTGATGCGGAAGTGGGCGCAGCTGCTGGTGACCTCGTCTACATGACCTGGTCCCCCAAACACAAGTGCCAAGATTTCACACAACAGGGGGGTTGAACGGCTCACATGCCACATGTGTGAGATTGCCAGAGGTCACGTTAGGAAGGAGCCATAGCAACCTGACTCTCAGACCATCAGTCAGCCACTCCACCCAAAACACATTGGACTGACTGCGAGGGCTGAGTTTGAGTGGCAACCTTCCAACCCACGGCGCTTATCACCCCATTATATTCTCATACTCAGATCACGCAAACAACAGAGGATTCACATGGAGAAAGAGCTGAGGATCATATATGCCTCTCAATCAGCTATGCAGACTGAGAGCATGCTTTTTGTTGTGTTGCGTGTGATCATGTGAGGTGCATAGGCTGATGAGGAGAAATTTAGTGTTGTGAGATAGCCGGTGATGTTCTACCGCAGGTTTTCATGGAAATGCATGTGACCTTATAGGTTTTGACTGCTGTGAACAGCAGTAGTCGGTCTGACCCCCGTAGTTTGGGTGGGTAGATCGCCGACTGTACTAAAGCAATGTGATCACTGTCAAGGTGTCTTATCCCATAGAGTTTCTCTGACTTTTTAAATGGGCGTTTAGTTAAGAATTTCTAATCTGCCAGAACACGCAGTTATAAAGACTATTCAAAATACGCAAGAGATTATCCAACTATACAGTATTTCTATCCGTTGATGGATTTTCCCCTATTGTCACATAGAAAAAGACCCCAACAGTTAATGTTGAAGTTAATGGTATGAAGGGTTCAGAAGAAGACGAGGCGATCACTGGAACATGGTGTTTATTGGCCTGACGTTTCGGATTCTCTCTCGAACCCATCATCAGATACGGTTGTAGAAAGGGTGATAAATGCACAATGTGAGCAGTATTTATAGTACGTAGTGGCCAGTCGATCACATGTGTACTACAATTAGCAGTTCCCGCGATCACGGCTGGAGGTCGTAAATGATGCGATGATAGCTTGGCTGTCCGCGTCCGAGTCGTTAATGGCCATGATTTTATCATCCATGTTGGATGCGGGCGTGATAATAACCTTGAAATTCGGCTCACTGTCATTGGAGGTGTTGGTTACCTACGTCCTCCCCACGGGACCAATTTCCCTGCTCAGCCGATAACTCAACACGGAATATGGCAACGGGAGCTCATTGCGCTTGTTAATGGACTGTGAGTTTGACAACCATGACTCATGCAGCTCGTGGCTCACACATTTATCACCTCTTGCGAGGATCTCGGCCTCATCAAACTCGAAAATATGGCCAGGTCCCGTCAAGTGAGCTGCAACCTGAGAGCCAGTGTCTTTCCTCGAAAATATGTACGGGAGAGTTCGCCGTACATTAAAAATGTAGCTGAGCTTGTCGAAAGACAGCTTAAAAAACACCAGATACAAGAAGCACACCACCCTACATCTACTTTACGCTCACAGCTTGTACACCCTAAGGACAGGGTTGGCTACCTTGACAAAAAAGGTGTTGTCTACAAAATTCCATGTTCCAGTTGTAATGCCGTTTATTGTGGCCAAACTGGGAAATCTGTCTCAACCCGCCTACACGAACATCAGTTGTCGGTTAGAAGATGAGACCATTTATCCCAAGTGGCTATGCATACACTGGAAACCGGACATAAATTTGCATGGGAGAATACACGGATTGTTGGCATCTGCCCAATCAGAAAAGGCCGTGAATTCCTGGAAGCAATGCACTCAGATGAGGCATGCATCAACCGGCATATCGATTTAAATACCACATACAAAATCGTTAAAGAAAAATTCAAACGCCCAAAACCAATCACGACGGGATGACGAAATACACTCAAAGCCTATTGGTTCGGATTTTGCCCAAGCTCAGAATCCTTTGTTTAACATGGTTAATTGATTAATTGTTCCTGTACACTGCCCGTAGTCTGAAGACGAGCTGGGGGACCAGTCGTAAAAATTTACGCATTAAAGTTTCGATTTTTTCCCAAAGTATTTCGTCTTTTCTATTGAATATCTTGGGATGCCTGTTTTTCAATATATATATATATATATATGAGAATTAGTTATTCTGCATGTGAGGGCGACAACTTATGGAGCTGCATGGGGTTCTGTAATTTACTATATGTGAGGTACAAAACTTGCCACCTGAGTAACCAGACATAAAAAAACACGAATGACTCAGTCACTGCAGCTGTTACGTTTGACAGATTATCTACATTCTTATGATGCCCACAAGAATGGAACCGAGATTTGGTACACCATTAGAAGAGCGTTGACGCTCCAAGCTACTATGGCTACTCACGCACTTTTTAGTCTGGAGATAAGCGAAAGTCTGTAGGTATGAGCGAGTTGGTCAGAAGGTAGAAAATTCACGGCGAACCTTATTTTGGTGTTTCATAGCTGCGTACATTATTGGCCAAGTCAGCGAAAAAATGGGAAAAGGGTGGAAATCCAAGCTTGTTCAAATGAGCTCTTGATGTAATTCTGGGTGAACGCTGCTCAACTCTGGAAAGACCTTGAAGAGAGTACATCTGCCCAATCACTGTCGACTTTATAATTGGTTCAGTACACTTCTGGATGAGGGTGTGAGTCATCATAAATAAGTAAAACAGGAAACACAGCCATGCAAACCTTCCTTTTTTGCATACGGAGCCCAGCAGAAGTTTGCAAAGGCTGTAAAACCTAAAATCTTTCAAAAGGGGACTTGCTAATGCGCTGGTTGCACATTGGTTTATAAGTCAGCTTTAAAACCTTGATGGAATTTGTTCATAAAGATGACTTACGCGTTTCTAAGGCTGCTGACGACGCAGGCACTTGGAGATTGTTCAGAAACGTCGGATAAACTTCGCATTGACTAAACACAATCTGGCTGTTGGGATAGTTATTTAAGGCTGCTTTGAAAATTTGTGTTGATCGCGATTGGTCTAATGTTGGATCTGTGAAAACTGGAAATAAAAATAAACAGTAAAAAGATGGTAGTGCTTGAATGCGGGAAATCCCTCTTTAAATACCACAAAATATAGGCACCAAGGCACAGACTATGGACAATAAACGGTTTATTTCACGAATAGGGGCATCCACGAGAGTATCAGGTTCTTTCTGCATGTCCGAGGAGCGCTGAACTTTGTCGGAATGGTGATCGTATCAATCCAAGCTGGCTAACCCGTACAGAAGTTCAACAACTTCGAACTGGCCTTCACTAACATCCGCAATAATACGAGGCGAGAATTTTTTAAAAGTTTGGGTCTCTCGTACCAAAGCAATAACCAACAGTTCTGCCATCGCGAGCGACGATATCCACCGTGTGCCAGGTAGCAAGGTGGGCGCTGGGACGGTAACTTGCGCAGCATATACCACACTCACTCATCCCTACAACACACAGAACCGAATTTGATATCTGAGTTGTACCATCAGTTAGCAATCTCTCAAGCTACGATGTTTAGCAGGTTGTGATAGATTCAGGTGCGTCGGATTTGTACTGGTGAGGGATGCGTTGAAGTACTGTGGTGATGGAGCCGGTCTCACTCTCTCACCAGTCGATTTGTCAAGCCGGTCTGTGGCAGTCCGCTCCCACGCGCGCCGCTTAGTCCACCGCTCCTGGTTGAGGCAGTCGACTCACATGATGACCGGCGCAGACGCTGACTCACACCGTCCGTTTTACGCTCCTGCTGGGACTACCCGAGTCTTGGAACCAGCCTCGCCCGTGCTCGAAACATGCGTCATTTCAGTGATTGGCTGCAGGCAACAAATGACGTCCTGGGGTCAAGTCATCTCAACAGCAGACTCGCATGGACACAATTGGGCTGACGAGGCAGCTATCGGCAATGGCCTGCAGAGATCCTTGCAAGCTCTGCTTTAGTCCTAACTTATGTATCTTGCCTGACTTCTGGTTTGGGAAACCTTCGTATTGTGGACCTCACAACAGGTCAGCCAACTGATGTTAGGATTGGGCCCAAGTGGTTGACAGAGCTCCGTAAAAAGATACATTTAATATGCCTCCCTGCTATCACACGTTGCTTTCAAGCGGCCGAATGGCGCAACCAATTTAGACGGTGTGAATCCAGTCTTTCCATGGGCATAAACCCCCTCTTCAACCTCTGTCAGATTGGAAAGCTATTCAATCATTGGTGGACTGTCGTAGGAAGATATGTTCCCCAACGAGTCTGAAGGTTCAGACTAATAAAACTAATGCTTCACAGATAGCACGTTATTCTTTGTAATAAGATGGTTATTTCGCTAACATTTTGGAACTATAGTTATTTCGTTTATGTCAGAATTTATAGAAAAAAGCATGTTGGAGCCTTCATTCAACATATAATTTCTGTGGTTGTAAAACAGAGCATGAGGCATCGGCCGTAGGACAAATTTCCCACGTTAGCACGTACAGAAGTTGACCTAACTCATGCAATGTGTGATCGAAATTTGAGTGAGTGGTTTAGCGCACATTTGGTCTTGTCCTTTTGGTTTGTTGAGTGGATTTGAGATTAAGAAAGGTTTTTAATAAATCCTTTTATGGACCCGGAAATTTTGACCTTAATACAATGAAAATGAGGTTAAGACATGTGTAAGTAATCGCGTTGTTAAAAAAGCGAAGAATTCAGCTTCAGAAAGTATTTTGTGCAAATTCCTGACGCATCTTGGCCCGAAACGCAGGAATAAAATGGTTTTCCAGTATTTTTGTTTAACTACGGCGAAAAGTGGGACTGCTAACGAAATACATGCAAGATACTGAGGAGTTGGGCGCCCAGATTGTAAGCATGCGATAAAATATTTTTTTTGTAAAATTTACTTTCCACTTATCCGGAATTTAGAAACGCAATGGACAGAAGATTAATAATTTTCGCAAACCTTGGTACATATTTGGATACTTTGTTGTGTATTTGAAATCTTAGAGCGTGGCATTAAAGTAAAGAAATGTAGCACAAACGCTCCAATATAAAGCAGGAAGTGATTTCTTTCATTTTCAGCAGAAAATATATCACCCGTTTTCAGGGAAGACACAAAACTGATCAAACTGCAACATTTTTACCTTGACTTCACCTTGGAAAAAGGTAAATTACCCATACATTCATCAGCGAAATATCTAATAAACGTGATTTTTAGGGGGTGGTAATTTATGATAAAACGTTTTTAAATTGATTTCAAGCATATTCATTGTTGATTTTTGTTGTGGAAGTTCATTTTTCTTAGGCAATGAGTTTTCATGTTTGGGCGAATCTACAAATATGATGCAAATGGCCACCTCCATTAGAAGAAATATCCAAAAGCACACTTCTTCGGTGACCGCTGTTAATAAATATCGTATTTTGAAGGTATTGCTAATGACATAGAATAGGATCTAAATTTACTGCCATTCAAGGAAGACCTTAAAGTACTTGTAATCCAATATCAGAAATACTTAAAATGAAATTTGACGAAAGGATAGTCCTCTTAATATACACAAAATGGCATGCTTAAGCTATCGCCTGACAATTCTATTCGCCCAATTTACAGCGATTTTTCCCGTTTTTAGAATTTGCCGCCATTTAAAAATAAGCATGAATCGACAAAAAAAATATTACTTTTGACATTTTCTTACAGTTTTAAATTCGCTTCAGGTTATTTATTATTAGTTGAAATCTTGTGTTCATGTTTTGACGCCGGTTTGCGAGTGATTATCAATCTTTCGCGTATTGTCGCATTTTACACGAGATAAGTTCTCTACTGTAATTAACCAGTCTACACGGTGTTTCTGCGCGCACGTTCATTTTTAAACTCTCAAATTTTACCGTTGTTGAATGCACCGCGATGTCGCTTATGGTGTGATTTGCAGGGCTGAATATGTCACCGTAACGTTCGAATACCGCAGGCTTATACGTATATATGATAACGCGTTAGGCAACTGATAAAGTATAAACTTTTTCTAACGAGATTAATCTTGCACAGACGTTGCCGCGGCAAAAAAAACATCTGGAGTTGCTAATCGGATCTGGAGCAGTTTTTGACAAAGCAACTACGTCGGGGGGAAACTGGAAGGCTGCTTCGGACACAAATTGCCGAATACAAAGCAGCAGAGCGGCGAAATGATGCCAATTCTCAAGTTGTGGCTCATTCAGCGAGAACCAGCCACAAATAAAAGTACAACGAAGCCGAAATTCTCGCAAAGTTGTGATAATCGCGTGAGCCACGAGTTGCTTGAGTCATGGTTTACAGGCCCCCAGTCTATTAACAAGTGCAATGACCTACCCAACCCATATTTGGTGGCAAGACTGAATTAGGCCAGACCAATCGGCCACTTGGGGAGCACTTACGTGAACGCATTTCCCAACGCCGATGCCGGTGAGCCAGATGACCGAGCAATCCTCACGCCACCCTCTAACATGGGTGACAATATTTGAGGGGATAACGACCCACATGCCGGCCATCATAAAATTAACGCACAGTCGTTATCGCTGAAGGGAGAAGCGTTAATTGTCATAGGCGTGCAGTAGCAGAGCGACTGACATGTGTCTTTTGTGTGGATTGGCTGACTGGCGAACGGAGAGTCAGGCTGCAATGGCTCCTTCTAAATGTGGCCTTTATGGCACTCCCACTCCGTTGGATCCGAGCCAGGTGTGGTGGCACGCCCAGGGGCGGCTCCGGCCGTGCCAGTCACCTGCGCTCCATCCCGCCTCCAGTCTTCTTAACTCTGTCATGGCACCGGGCTCAGGTGGGGGAGGAGGCGAGGGTGCGGTAGCGATAAGCGCCATGGGTTTGAAAGTTACCAACTGACAATTAAACTCAGACCTCACAGTCAGACCAATGTGTGTTGTGTGGAGTGGCTGACTGGTGGTCTGAGAGTCAGGCTACGATGGCTCCTTCTTAAAGTGACCTTTGACAATCTCACACATGTGAGATGTGAAATCCTGGTGCTTGTAGTTTGAGGGTCCAGGTCGTGTACGTAGTACACGTAGACGAGGTCACCAGCAGCTGTGCCCACGTCCGCATCAGACAAGTGGCCGGTTCGGACGTTGGTCTGATAGTGGGGGTGGGGGGGAGAGTGAGGTCGATGGCTCAGCGCATGTTCCTCACTATAAGCAATCTGACGGGCTTGAAACTATCACGGTGCGCTTAAAAGCCGTGGTTTGGAATGTTGCCAACTGACGGGATAACTCGTACCACGTGGTCAGACCAATGTGTATTTTGTTTGGAGTGGCTGACTGGCGGACTGAGAGTCAGGACGCAATGGCTGCTCCTTAATGTCGCTTTTATGGCACTCCCACTCCGTAGGGATCTGAGCCAGGCGTGGTGGTACGCCCAGGGACGGCTTCGGCCGCGCCAGCCACCTGCGTCTTCTCCCACCTCTGGTATTCTTGATTCTGTCATGACAACGGGCTCGGGTGGGGAGGAGGAGAGAGTGCGGTAGATTCTGTGTAAGTATACTATCACTTAGAACTAATCCCCACGTAAGTCACCATCCATGCACCACCCTTCTGTGGAGCATACGGTGGACATCTTCGGAATACGACGGTCGAACTGTCGTGTGACTCGAAGGTGAGTGCACAGGGACTGGCAATCAATAATCAATGAAAAAGTGATTGAGATATTCGCGATAGCATAACACTTCAGACGTGTGCCAATTACAAGTGTAGGGATTTTGAAATCACGTGAAAATGATATTTGTAAGATTGCAAAGCGGAATGTGACCTTCTATGTTTCTTTAGGGACAAACTAAGGCAAACGAGAAAAGTAAGGTAGGACAGCGAATGCATTCCGTTTTCCTAGTCACACTATATCCTTAAACACAGCCACCCAAACGGAGTTTTGAAGTAGTCAGACCGTCTTCATTGCAAAACCTGCAGATGATAAGGGGAAATATTTGAACCTAGCTTGTAGCTTTTTTCGCTGCTGCTCTCATCTCTAATGATGGTTTCTTGTACGAGTTCGAAAGCGCAGATTAATAAATAAATGCTTGCCGCGATCGAAGAACCCCCGCTTTCCCTACTTAGACTTCAAGGGCTCTGGTATCACACATGGAGCCCTACCGACTAAAGAACCCGTCAGATATGACTGAGAACTTTTACATTAAACAGGCTAAATCAGGTCGTAGAAATATCGCAATTTCACCCTCACACCTATCTGCACCTAGGGGCTCGCACGTGTAGATACCCAGCGGCTTCTATCGTTCAATGCAGTTTCCTGTTTTAGCAGTTGAGCTGCGGACAACTGTTAGTTAACCGTAACGACTTCGCTGATTCATAAATTGCCATTGCGATGGCGTAGTTTTTGGCATGAAAATTCACTAGGGACTACATACTCATTGCCTGGTATTTCTAATTGAAATGCAAAAAATTGTACCAACACTAGCGAGGGAACCGTTATGCACATTTCATTTTAGATCCAAGTTCGATTTTTTCTGGTCCGTGTTTGCGGCGTCAAGTAATCCCAAAATGGTCATTCGAGGCTACCTTATGGACAACGGAGCATGGAACTTCCACCCCCTCCCCAATATTCAATAAGTTCTGTGTCAAACAAGTTTTGTTGGTGAAGTAGGTTTATGTAGACTGACAACCTTCCATGCTGTTCGTTCGTTAAATACGTTGTTTTGATTAGTTTGACCGGGACAAAACACACATAACACATAGTAAAAAAACCAATCACATGAAAGGGGCGACTGCCTATAACAAAACTGCCTGAACGAGGCAATGGATACACAGATTAAAAGTGCTACTTATCGTTCTGTGCACAAGTGCAGCGTTATCTGGTTGCAATGAGGATGCAGCCCACCAAAAACCAGTGACCTTTCCAAAAATTAGGACACACAATCTGCCATCGGTAGGGAGGCATGATCTAGAAAACGTTGGTGTAAAATCAGACCGGCAACATTATTCTCAGAGGCGTCAGACCGAACTAACTGCCAAGAAAGAGACACGGTTTGCAGAAATTGGGACTTTTCTACAGCGACTATGAAACCGTATGCGAATTTTTTAAAATAAAAATCGGTCATGTCGTCATCCTTAACTTACTGACGACTTTTAATACAGACCAATAAATTCTTGGCATTCAGTAAGTGTCTAAAGTTTGCAATATTAGCAGATCTTGGGAGTTTATCCCAATTCTTCTTCAGCCTTCGTTTCATATGCCTTCGTTTTTCGTGTGTTCATTGGAAACTGCCCTTTAAGACCTACCTTCGCCCACATGCTCAGTTCAACTCGAGTCATATGCTCAACTTAACCATAGCAGAACACCACCTATTTGTTCCAAAAAGCCTTGGTTTGCCTGCATAGTATACTTTGGTTCACTGTCTAGCGGCAATGTGAAACAGCGTCTAACGGGCTTTGGAGTAACTATCTGCATGCGAGAAGGCAATACAGTCCCAAGCACTTTAGAACTCATCGAGGACTCACACATACCTTAAACCAGACGATTTTCAGTCATTATTTACTTTGCCAAAGGGCCGAATTGCGGAATTTAACATAGCAAACCCCATATCTTGCAGAGTGAAATTTACATGATTCTTTTGTTCTCTGGCACAGTCGGTTTCCGTGGTCTTTCAAGCTAATTTTCTATCTCTGACTTTCCTTCTCCGGATTAAACCAAATCTTTGACGTATCTTTATTTGCGTCACCATCAGTGGCAGTTCCTTAAGCTTTATAAAACGAGCAACGGATTCAATGTGCAATTTCAACACCGTCATCTGTTCAACTGTAACTAATCCATTGATGGAATAAAAGACACCTTCACTGGAACAGGTAAGCAGCCAGCTGGATGGTCACGGAGACTGCTGTCGGGTTACTTTTGGCCCAGCCAAAGGGAAGAGGAACAACGTATAAGAGATATTGTTCTCTCCACACCATTCGTCCGATGTTGGTAGAAAGACGCCGAATTTAAAGCTAGACATCTACATCCTCCGATCATGTTTAGTAAGCGATCCTAACTTATAGATCATATGGTAGACAGCTAACCACGAGCGCAAAGTATAAAAAGACGTGGGTAGAGCTTTTACAATCCGAAAATAACAAGGCCTACGAGCATTAAACTCCCAACACAGCATAGTTTTTGTACTCTTCGACGGAGGTGGCGTACTCATCGTCATGGGCAACATAATTTATCCTCGGATAAGTAAAAAGGTATTTAAGACAAGAGGGACACTTACGTATTGCACACTTTTGGAATGGCTGTGTTGCACAACCTTTCAGTAATGAAACGAAGAGAAATATCCAAACTGTTATTTTTTCCTGAAACATTTTGGTGAGTTGTTAGGCAGCCGACCGAAAATTAAAGGCTCAAATGCACCTCTACGCTTCAAGCGTAGTAGTAGTAGTAGTACACCTGCCAGTTGTCTTTCACCGAGTATTCTTATTGGTGGCCGTCAAGGACGTTAGCTTCTGATGCGCACTCTACGACGAACACCTTGTTGTGATCACAGATTTGCCTCCAATCAGTGCCCTCGTGGTGACATCAACTGGATGACTGTCTTTTGCAACATTTTGTGACACTGTGAAGCTGTGCTCTGTTTCAACAGATTTTTCATCGGAGATTCCTGTAAAATATTTTTGCGAACACATACAGTGGCCAACAAAACTATCGCCAAGTCTTTGAGAATAAATTTCGGGTTACAGTCGTAAGGCGCAAAAAACAAGCAGAATTATGAACTCGCTAAATGCGTCAAAAATGTTTGATAAACACAGCCCCATGCAGTTCATGAAAGGCGCGAGACGATTAATTATTCAATATTCGGAAAGTACGACTGAGTATGGTGCTTGATTTTTACCATTAGATGTCACTTTTTGTCATCACCTGCTAGACGCTGTGAACGAAATCCCCAAAATCTTGGTCCCCTTAATCCCAAAACTAGGAAAATTTCCACTAGGATGGTTGACGCATCGCCCTGGTTTCCCGTCCCGTGTTGTCGCAGTTAAAATTTGGCGGTGGAAATCCGGAACACTAGCATCGCGCTGAGCAAGCGAGATTAAAAACGGTTATTATGCGTTAGTTAGACGCAGTCGAGGTGATAGTTATAAATGCAGAACAGGACATAGGCCTGTTTTTCGCACGCGGTCAAAGATGCTGGTGGATTTACCATACTCTCAACACAATTATTAAGAAAATGCCCAAACTCGTGTTTTACCGAAGTCAAGTCTTGGTATGGCGCAGCTGTGAGGTGCTCGGCTCACCAGTAGCTGCCCCCGGGCGCTCGACGTGTATTATCCGGCATACGCTCCAGTTCTTAATGTTAGATATTTTAATTTTCTTAGAAATAACTGCGTCAGCTTGAGGGAAAATCTTCGGGGACAACCTTTGTCAGATTCAATCCAAATTTTTGTTATTATTTGAGTTGAAATGTGCCCTCTTCAGCCGACGGACATCCATGCTGACTGATTCACCATGCTCCCATCATTAGACTAGATAAATGCAGGAGTACGTGCAGTAGCTTCCTGGCTAATCGGTATTATTACCACACCATGGTAATGTTTCCTCGTTGGTGACAACGGTACCAGTTTCAGTGCGAAGTTCCTCTTTTCGACACATTTGCCAAAGATCGTCATGTAGAATGCCCTGCCTACTTGCAACGGAGGCCGATTGCAGTTGGCCGTATTGGTGTTTGTGAGGGCGAAATTCGTGGTGCTCGAAGTTAAGTTCGTTATTTTTGAGCTCCGCGTGACATGATTACTTAGTGCCAGTTCATGTAGTTCTCGAAGAAAATAATTAGTAGCCATTCTTCAGGCGTCTGCTGCAACTTTATGACTCTGTCTAGCGCATAACCGCACGAATGCATTAGCAGCTGCACATGAAGCCCGCATCACTTGTGACCAAGCTCTCAAATGGCGAGGCTTTGCTGTGCAACCAGTCACAACCATCCAAAACGGTCAATCAACTTGAAGCATCTAACAGGGCCATGCCCTTACGCCCAGACACTCATCAGCCGTCTGCCGCGGTGACACCGTACGCGCGCACCTCTCATCTCGGTGTCAACTTGCTCTAACGAATTCATTTCCGATTCTGTACAGGATACCGTCCTTCCTCTATTGCATCCAACTTCTCCTTCTGCCGGTTGTCCGCTTTATAAAGATTGCAACCGTTAAAGTCTGCCGATACCCCTAGCGACTTCGAAAAATTCTTCCAAGTTAGAACTTGCAGTGCACACACAGCCAGACTGCGTTCCTCTGTATTGCGTGCATAGCGGAGAACGTAATGCAAGTCACCGTCCCTGCACCACCCTTCTATGGAGCATTCTGTGGAAATCATCTGACTACGAAGGTCGAACTGACGTGCATAGAGAATAATGCAATGATTACAGGGAAAACTACGAGAGAGGAAATGTATCCTCACTAGCTGATATCGCAACTCCTCCTTTTCGGAGTTTATTTTGGTGTTACTGACTAGCAATGAGATACAGGGATATCAGGCGTTAGATGCCCAGTCCATGTTTACATGAAAGTGGTCACTTCCCTTTTAAATAGTTGATGTAGTAAAAGGGTATAGTCGCACTTTCTATAGAAGATCACCTTAACCCGGGTGAATATGGGATTGATGCGGAAACTGTAGTGTCAACAGGAGGTATTGGTGAAAGCGACGGGGTTGGCGAGCGCTGCGGTACAATCCTACAGTTATCACTACCGAAACCCTGTGGAGCTATGCAGAGAATAAACTGGAAAACTCTCGTATAAATATGAAAGAACTAGAAAGTCACGTGTGTCAACGCACTGCCGTTCTGGACACCCTGACAGAGGATGAAAGACAAAAGTTAGAAGCTATAGGAAGAAAATCTGAGGATGCAAAGAGACGGACACTCCCTCAAAGGCTGTATGAAATGAAACCAAATTGAAGGCTTCCAAATATCCAGATTGGTAGATACACAAATCTTTTTCTATGAAATTCGATAATACATCACTTGAAGCATTATTCCCTTGGTCCTAAACTGTGCATGCTTCGTCGAATAGTTGGTCGATCAGAGTAAAAAAAACAGCTGGAACCAAACCGAAGATCTAAAGCCGATCGCCGTGGATAAAAGCCAACGCGGGCGAATTGTAGCTAGCCGTACCTGACCAAGAGACCAAACTTTCGGGGATGGCTGATAAAAGCACACGTAGAAAACTTAAAACAGCCTCGAGAGAACAAATCTACCTTGGCAACTAGACCAGATAAAGGAACAGGAATCGTTATAATGAGCAGATCGCACTACTTACCGAAGATGCAGTTCATATTGTCTGACCAGAAGAAAGCCTGGGTAGGAGACAAAGACGGACAGATTTGACGAAGGAAGAAGAGGCACTAATAAACGACTGCTTAGGAATACTCCAGACAGAGTTTAATAAGTGACTGAGACCTCAAAAGCCCCCACCGATAGGCGCACACGTCCCTAAATTGTATATTTCACCGAAGATCCATAAAGTTGGCCTGAGAGTTCGTCCGACGCTAGACATGCGCAACTCGCTGTATTATGCGTTATAGAAGTGGTTATCAGAGAAACCCAAGCTCGTACAGCGTCACCTAGAACCACTTAGCTATCGAGATACCTTCTAAAGACGTCAAAGACATTAACATAAGAGGCATGACGATGTTCTTGTTAAACTTCCCATCACTTGCTGATAGAAGCGAACAGGTGAGTTCCAGGAAGTAGCTCAGAAGAAGAAGAGGCGATCACTGAAACTTGGCGTTTATCAGCCTGATCCTTCGTCAGAGAAAGTTGCATAAAAGGGCACTTGAGGTACAAGTTGCGCAGTATTTGTAGGGCGTGGTCGCCAGGCAACCAAAGGCCTACTATAGCTGGCAGTCCTCGTGTTCGTCGTTGGGGGTCGTATTTGATGGGATGATTGCTTATTGGTCCGTACCCGAGTTGTTACTGGCCGTGATTTCAGAACCGTTGTCGATTCCTAGCGTGACAATTACTCGGACACTTGGCTCGCTGTCATCAGGACTACTGGGCGCTCGCTTCCTCCCCGCGTGGATAGCAAATTTGCCCAGACAAAATCGCAACACAGAATATGGAGCCACGAGCGCATTACACTTATTAATCGACTGCGCCACTTTTTAAAAACCTCACGGTCACCGAGACAGTCGATTACATTTGCGAATGACTATAGAGAAATCAGCAGGAAATAGGAATAGCCAAAAATGCACTAAAGCAATTAGTACTAAGATGTCAATTAAATATGCAGTACCTTATTGATAACCAACTTTACGAACAAATAAATGGCGTTGCTATAGGCTCGCCTACTGGACCTCTCTTAGCCGATATCACCATGGGTAAACTGAAAATTTTTTAACTAATCATTTCGATAATTTCGCGGGCTTTTGAAATCGAGCCGTCATCTTTCTGTTCTCCATTCGCATGTGAATCCTCATATATCTACGATGGTTGGCCTATTTTACCCGTTAAATACCGAATGTTAACCATATTTGCTTATGCGAACAACAAAAATGAGCTCATCAGCGCACAACACTGGTACCGTTTTGAAAGAAGTCCGATTAGGTCGATATTTTGAGACGCATTCGAGGACGATTATTCATGGTGTCAATATACACATTCTTTGGCCATTCGTTTTTGATCTTCCGGCGCTGTCTGGTTTGTGTGCCCAACCGTATTTAAGGTGAACGGAGGACATTTTTTGCTGAAAGTTTTGGAAATTTACTCTCAAAATAAAGCGTTGCTCTCCATGACAGAAATCGATGTAGATGCCTACTTTAAATGTTGTAAATAAATCACATCCATCGATCAAGTTCAGGCTGGAGATGGACATGGCAGGTTCACTCCCTTCCTTAGACGTCTTTCTAAGCAGAAGACTTGACGGTAGTATTCGAAGAAGCGTTTATCGACAATAAACCCGGTTTTAATAATATACTTACTTAGGTAGTTTTTCATTCCTACAACATAAAAGTAATCAAGTCAGTTGCTTGGCGCAAACGGCTAGAAAACAGTATTGGGCAGACAGTATGAAGATGAAGCTTAGAAAGATTCAGGACCTGATAGAATGAATATCGTTGCGAGAACAGTAAAACTCCCAGACATACTGTGGAAGAGAGAACTCTATTCCTCGAAATCCACTTTCAAGGTGATGTGACAAGTGAACTCCGGCAAACACGTCCTGACCAAGACGTTTGACACACCTTCCCAGCGGCGAGAGTTTGAATGTATTTTCAACCAACCCTGTTTTACACGAAGAAGGTAAGGATGGGATGCCATCGCAGACAACCTCGATGTGTATTTACTAAGTTACTGGTTCCTGTGGAGCAGGTTATATTGGTCGAATGAGTCAGCTTTTATACACAACAGTTCGACCGTCGTAGTCTGACGATGTTCACCATGTGCTCCACAGCATGGTGGTGCAGGGACGGTGACTTGCGCGTGGATTAGTTTTAAATGATAGTAGACTTGCGCTGCGGGTACCGCACTCACTCTGCCCTCACCCATTGTCAAGACAGAGTCAAAAATACCAGAGATGGGGTTGGACGCAGATGACCGGTCCCGCCTGACACAGATCCCACGGAGTAGGAGTGCCATAAATGACAAGAGTGGCTGGTGCAGTGTCAGCCTGCACCTACGCGTGCCACCACACCCCCCCTGGCCCAGCGCATCTACCACTCTGATCGTTAAAGAGACAAAAGAATAAGGGACACATCCCGGCATGGCTGAGAAAAAGGCGAAGTTAAGAGCATAAATAGGGCATCGTGTAGGTCCCTACGAAGCCTTCCGTGCGATTTATAATGTTCCATCCAACTAACCCTAGTCACTGGGTCGGCATCTGTTAACACCAGAACAAGCGATTACCATCAGCTTGAGAAAGCCAGGCTTATCCCACAAAAGGACTCCCTGCAAATTCCACGCTTGGCATGACTGACTGTTGCTTAACTGTATGCACTCCTTCGGGCCTCTCTGTCCTCCATACTTCTTGGCACGACTCCCCCTGACCCGCACTGCCACTTAACCCACTGTCTCCTATTGCTCTCCCCTCCCTATTCATAAATGACGATAATTTATCGAATGCATACGTGCGCTAGCCACCTAATCTTCTGAATCTTTCGATGAAAATTTTCATAACTCTTAAACTTCACTTTCATAAATAAATGTTCTGGCCAATGCAGCTATAAAAACAGGTTACTTATAGAATAAATGGTTGATTCAAAGAAAGATAATTAGGAAGTATGAAAAACTGTCATTCCCCTGAAGCAGCCTCGCAATAATTTAGCGAAGTAGATAACTACGGTATTCATCCCACAAAGGAACCACCAAAATGATTCTGGACAGCGACCTCATCGATCATCAAAAGCAGAATCTTACCAGTCTATCGCGGTCTAAAATAAGTGCACCCAGACCCGGTCAGCCTTTACCTGGAGCCTTCTAGAAGGATCATTTTACCCAATTGTGAAAAACTCAACTGGTTCCACGGGATTCGAACTATCGATATCAAGAGAAAGACTTAAGTACAACCAACGCTAGCAGAGGTGACTTATCGCCTTTCCGTCACGTGCGCAACCCAGTGATCGAACAAATTTGACACCCACTTGAAACTCAAAACGAAAAAACTAACAGAATAACGAGACGAACAACCTCATTTCTTAAAACTGCGAATGCGGATAAAAGAAAATTATAACCATAAATTTGCCTGACTGAAGTTTTTTTCTAAGTACAAAACTGTCCTTTACCTGGAGAAACGTGGTCAAACTCGGCAATTGAATAGTGGCAAAGTAACGTTGCTTCGAATACATGCCGAAGAGAAGTTGTAATAATGATGGCTTGTATGGCGCCGCAGCGCCTGGGGTTGGATATGGCTGGCTGATGAAGACTAATAAGCCAGAAATGGCCATTCCAGTCTCCCTTGTCTTGTCGGTCATGTTATTCTGCCTATATCCTTAGCTGCCTTGTGGCTGCTGGTGGGGCTCGAGAGTTAGCCCCAAGGCACAACGGGACGAGTGAGTCCTGTAACCGATCGTTGAGCGCCTACTTACCATAGCTAATATTCCCGATCAAAACCGGCAAGTCAACGAGGTCGTGGCGCAGTGGGTAGAGCGTTAGACTTCTGTCCACCAGGTCGCGAGATCGAGCCTCAGGCGCCGCAGCGCCTGGGGTGGGGTATGGCTGGCTGATGACGGTTAATAAGCCAGAAATGGCCATTCCAGTCTCCCTCGTCTTGTCGGTCATGTTATTCTGCCTATATCATTAGCTGCCTTGCGGCTATATATATATCTAAGCTGGTTTTGTTCCACACACACATTTTGCGGCAGTGGTGCTGACTCTGCTGTTTCGTATGCCAACTATGCAAAGCAGTTTAAGTTTCTACGGAATTTTTCGTGCAGTCGATGTTCGGGCCTGCCCACCCTTTCAAAAGAGCAGTGTACTAGTGTGTATATATTTTCTGTCTTATTCTCCATTTTTGGTCTGCCGACAGCAACGCTGACATTGTGATCTTTGTTGTCCCAATGGCTAAAGTCATAAGCATGCGCTAGCCATTAAACGAACTGCAAGCCCGGTAACGAGTAGGAAGAGAAGTCGGATGCCTGCATTACGCACAGAATCATTATAAAATTGGTTGGAGCATGTTAGCAGCCATACGAGAGGAGCAAACTTCCACCGCTGTCGCAAGAGCAGATGTCCGCGTGCTCACGGAGTAATCAGAGCGCATTGAGTGAGTACATGCCTGTGGCAGTTTGCATAACTGTGCTTAGCCAATCAAAGACAGAGCATTAGAGCTTCGGGATTTTGCCAGACGCGGAGGAAGTGCAATACAGGGCCTTGGAACGTCCGGAAAAACGCCTGCTACTGGTGCATACATACATGTATGCGCCAAAGCCCCAAGCCGTAGGATCTGAGCCAGGTGTGGCGGCACGCTCATGGGCGGCTCTGGCTGTGCCAACCACCTGCGCCAGACCCCTGTCTTGACATCGGGCACAGGCGGGTGAGGGAAAAGCGTGCGGTAGCTGCAGCGCAAGTCTGCTATAACTGAAAACTAACAGGTGCCAGGTCACCATCCCTGCGTCACCCTCCTGTGGAGCACACGGTGGTCCTCATCGGACTCGACGGTCGAAATGTCTGTACGCTTGAATGTGCAGTGTTGCCGCGGGTGCACGAGGTCAGGGCTTTACAGTTCGCGAAACTAACTTTTAAACAAAAATAGGAACTGCAATTACGTTAGGTAAAGAGGGCGGAAATGTCAGACAAACTTACAGGAGCACAAATCGGCAACGCGAACGCTAGACTTTTAACACCAAATCCCAATGCACGCTGCAGAATTGGGCCATACCTCAGGGAGATGTAAACTTAAACCACGGAACCTCAACGGCGGAACGGCTAACACGTGCAGCCGGTCAGTTGTCTGATGTGGGAGTGGGCGCATTGGCTGAAGGGTCGGCGTAACCGTCTTCACGCGCCACGACACGACCTGGCCTCCATAACGCACACACCAGGATTCCCTAAACCAGGGGATGTAGAGGAACCATCGTCGTCTGACTCCCAGTACTCTTGTTAGCCACACAACGCACAAAACACACTGAGCCGAGGGCGTGGTCTGGTGTAAGCGTCGGATTGGCAGCCTTCCAAGTAACAATATCTAGGAAAACGTGATATTCTTAGGTACATGATAATGGTGAGGGTGCTGTGTACGGATAGGTGGAGGTAGTGTGCGCTGATGTGGTTAAGCATACGGTGGTTTACCGCAGGTTATCGTGGAGGCGCATGTGTCCTTATAGGCCGATGCGGTGTATGATAGTGAGGGAGCAGTGAGGGCAGGGGAGGCGGGCGCGGCGACTGTAGGTTGGAGCCTCAGCCACTGGTACACCAGCCTACGTGTGATGAATTCACAGGTGAAAAACCAGGCTGATACGTGAAGTGAAGATGCGGGCGCAGTGTGAGCTATAGAAGTAGGGAGGGGCTGGGGGGTTGTGGTTCAAACTCTGATGCGGCTTAGCACAAATTCTACGAGGACCTGCCGGTCCTCCTGTTGACTGCGCCAAAGGCGGATAAGTTACTTGTACTTGGTGACTTCAATGCTCGCGTCGGGACAGACCACGCCACCTGGCAGGGAGTGCTGGATCACCACGGTCTCGGTGACTCTGACAATAATGGCCTCCTTCATCTTCAAATCTGTTTGGAACACCGTCTACTGCTGACCAGCACAGTCTTCCGCCTTCCGACACGGGAGAAGGCCAGGTAAGTTAAATTCCCTTTTGTTAATTTTGCCTGCTCACTTTTTTGTGTTCAATAACCAAATTACCGAGAAAATGGATGACCTGAATGCTCCAGATAATAACGCCACCGAGGATACGATGGTGTCAACTGCGGAACGTCATCCAGTCCACCGCCCTCGAAGTCCTCGGACCCGCGTTACCGTCAAAACTAGGACTGATTCGATGACAATGACGTCGACATCAGTAACGTACTCGCGGAGAAGAATGGACTACGCAAAGCCTTAATGGACCTTCGGACTGACGCCATCAATGCAGCCTTCTTCAGATGCCGCCGCCTTGTAAAGCAACGGCTGCGGGAGATGCAGAACGCTCGGATGGTCTAAAAGGCTGAGGAAATCCAGGGGTATGCGGACCGCAATGAAATAAAAAACTTCAAAGCCATGAAAGCCATCTACGGCCCCTTCATTAAGGGGATTGCACCACTGCTCAGCTCTGACGGCACAACACATCTGAGGCAGAAATCCCAAATTCTGAAGCGCTGGGCTGAGCACATTCAGAAGTGTTCTTAATTGCTCATCAGCCATCTCCGATGCTGCCATTGGCTGGTTCCCTCAAGTGGACACGAACAGTGACCTAGATCTGCCGCCTTCCCTACCAGAAACCATCTCAGACGTGCAACAGATTTCCAGTGGGAAAGCAATGGGATCCGATGCAATCCCACCGGAATTCTACAAGCACGGTGGGCCCTGGCTGATGGCAGAAATCACAAAATTCTTCCAGGAGATGTGGCACCAGGGACAATTCCCTAAGGATTTCAAAGATGCAACCATTATCCACCTCTTAAAAAAGAAGGGGAAACGACAATTCTGCGATAACTACAGAGGCATCTCATTGCTCAAACTCGTTGGGAAGCTTTTCGCACGTATCCTTCTTAATCGTCCGAACGGTCACCTAGAGCAGGGACTGCTCCCGGGAAGCCAATGCAGTTTCCGACGACACCAAGGAACAATCGATATGATCTTCGCTGCTCGCCTGCTACAAGAGAAGTGCCAGGAGATGCGGACTCACCTCTATACTAATTTCGTGGACCTGACGAAAGCCTATGACGCAGTGAATCGCGACGGACTGTGGAAAGTCATGCAGAAATTCGGCTGTCTTGAGTTGTTCACGTACATGGTGCGTCAGCTACATGATTTGAAGACGGCGCGCGACACTGTCGACTGGGCGGTATCCGAAGCATTCGCAGTGACCAACAGAGTGAAGCGGGGCTGCGTTCTTGCGCCTACCCTCTTCAGTCTCATGTTATATGCCATGCTAATGGACGCCTACGGGTGCACGGCCGACTCCTCACTCAACTGCAGATGCACTTCCGCTCGCGTGTATCCACAGCCACCATCCACAAAGTTCTCTTCGCTGACGAATGCGCACTCAATGCGACGACAGAGAAGGTAATGCAGAAGAGCATCGACCTCTTCGCTGCTGCCTGCGACAACTTCGGACTTCGCATCAACACTGAGAAAACGGTTGTGATGCACCATTCACCACCAAATACTAACTAAACCGAAGCTCACATCAATGCCAATAACGCCCAGCAGAAATCTGTCGATACCTTCACTTACCTGTGCAGCAATCTACCCTGTGGCACCATAGTCGACGATGAGTTCGCCCACCGGATCGCCAAAGCCAGCCAAGCCTTTGAACGCATGCAGAACGTGGTCTGGAATCGACACAGTTTCCACCTTAGCACCAAACTCAAAATGTACAAAGCTGTCATATTACCAATGCTGCTGTATGGAGCGGAGAATTGTACGATCTACCAAAAGCAGGAGTGGAAGCTTAACCATTTCCACCTCAGCTGCCTCCAGAGAATACTAAAGCTGAGATGACAAGACAGGATCCCGTAAACGGAAGTGTTGGAACGAACAGGCCTTCTCAGCATCTACGCTCAGTTGAACTGAACTGAACTGAACTGAAACAACTGCAACGGTGCTGGAGCGGCCAACTTGTGAGGATGGACGACGAATGACTACCCAAACAACTCTTCTATGGAGATGTCACCACGGGTTATCGTCAACAAGGGACAAGTACGACGCTACAAGGACACTATGAAGACCTCGCTGAAGCAACTGCAGATCAAACAGGGGACCTTGGAGGACCTCGCCCGGAACCGAGTGCGCCGGACCAACAATTCCAATACCCAGGCCCGTCCAACATGTCCAACGCACCTTCCGCGCGCGAATCGGCCTGGTTGGAAATCTTCGGACGCAATGCACCACCAATCCGTATATTCCAACTTATACGTCAAATTCTGCCAACCATCCTTCGGACCCCCACCCATCCTCACTCCTGGCACCAATTCCACTTCTCCCACCATCAGAGAGATCACATTCGAATACTCATCACCTGTTACCCACACCACCGCAACCACAACTGCCGACGCTGCCGACTTCACTGCCGACACCACTACTACTACTATCACCACCACCAGCGATAGGGACTCACTGCTAAACTGTCCGCACATTCACCTCCCGCATCAGCCTGGTCGATCACTTGCCGCCTCCACTGCCCCCACTGTCCTCGCGCACTCACTCAACGTTTGGGCCTATTTGGTCACATGCGCATCCATGACAGCAGAATTCACCGCAATGCCGATAAACCCAATACCCCATGCACGGCTTCCGTTCCTGCATTCTCACCGCTACTGCTAACCCTAATACCACGAACGACAACCTCGGTTCAGACGGTGCCTGATTTTGGGGGTGCGGGAGGGATTGAGGACGACGGATCAGCGCATTTTCCTCACTATAAACAATCTGACGCGCTTGAAACTATCAAGGTGCACTAAAAGCCGCTGCTTGGAAGGTTGCCAAAGGACGGGGTATACCTGAGCGCGTGGTCAGTCCACTGCGTGGGTTTGTGCGCCATGAACGACTGGTGGACTGAGAGTCAGACTGCAATGGTTCTGTCTTAATGTGACGTTTATGGCATTCCCACTCATTTGGGATCCGAGTTGCCCTTCTCTTGTATTGTTTTGTTTTTGTTTGGTGTTGGAATACAGTGCGTGGGCCTGCGCCCTCTCCCATCTCTGGTATTCTTGACTGTGTCTTGACAGCGAGTCCAGGCGCGGAAGTAGAGCAGAGAGTGAGGTGGATGCAGCACATGTGTATTCTCAGTATACTCCAGCGCGAGTCACCGTCCCTGCACAGCATATGGCGGACATCGTCGAACATGACTGTTGAACTAGCGTCAGTGGATCACCAGTGCCCCGGATCGACAGCGCCAATGCACAAGCCCTTCCAGTATGCCCGCGCTGTCAACTTACTTTCCGCGCGCGAATCAGCCTGGTCGGCCTCCTTAGGACGCAATTCAACAACAATCTGACTACTCCAACTTCTGCGTCAACTTCTGCCAGGCCCCCTTCGGATCCACCACGGTCACCCCGTGAATCGATTCCACCATTCCCAATTCTTAACACCTGTCACCTCCCCCCACCACCAACCCCGTAATCACCACCACCACCACCACCACCACCACCACCACCAGAGATGGAAACTCGGTCCTAAACTGTCCTCATTTCTACCGCACATTCCCCCCACGCATCGGCCTGAGCGATCACTTGCGAATACATCGCACAGAGACTGGTGAACCAGTGCCTGGAGCACCCACCCACAGCAGAGATCGCTACGTTCACTACCCTCGCACATTCACTCACCGCATTGGGCCTATTCGGTCACATGCGCATCCATGACAGCGGAATTCACCGCAATGTCGACAACACCAATGCCCCATATCCAGTGTACGGGACCGGTACGGTTTGGACATGATGCCCCCTCACGCCACAATGAAACGTCCACGGTCATGCACACACGTCCAGACCACCTATGTTCTGACTGGTCACCCGTCAGCCCATGAAATTCCCGCTTTGCCATACCCTCTGCTGTGTCCCCTAAGACTCCTAACATGTGCTGTTTCCCGTCCTCAGTACGCGTCTTGTTTACACCCAGCCTTCTGTGTTGCATACATACCATTGGCAACGCAGCTCAACGAACATGGCATCATTATTGCCTACACGTTACCTTTCTGGCCGAAAAACGCTCCGAAACCCTCAAATGACTCACGGTTAAAATGGAGAAAGACGTTTGAGGATTATATTGAATTGATTCCATTTGTTATAACCCAAAGAGTACACTAGACGTTAACTGTAAATTTAAACTCCTCCGAAACCATCTAGGACTGTTGGCACAACGTTACTTCGACGCCCTTAAGTTGCAAGAGGTCACCGATTTCTAAACAGCATTCACAAAGTTCGAGGCAGCGTGGGACGGAAAAGAAAACGTCTTTCTAAGCTGCTATCGGTTTCGTCAGATGCGTCAGGGATTCAATGAATGCATTGGTGATTTTATCACGGATCTGACACTCGCCACCCAGGACTGCAGATATGAATAGATAAAGGCAGGCAAATTCGAGAAGGCAATGCTCGTTCAGCAGTTGATCGTTGGTTTGTGCGATGAAGAAGTGCGGGAATATCTGCTATCAGATAGGAGCGATTTGTCGTGAGAGAAGGCCTGTGATATCGCCAATCATCAAGAGCGCGTATGGCAAAACCTTTAGCAGCTAAATCAGTCGAACGCAGGAGTGATATCATCCTTCGAAACTGAATTAGCTGTATCTCTGATGAACACTGCCGGGACTTCATCTAAACAGCAAGCAGCTGCTCCTCCAACACAACTATCGTCCTGCTACCGTTGGGTTCAACACCACGTCCGGGGGTCAGACTGTAGACACCAGAAGACAGTTTGCCGGTTTCACAAGAAAATCGGTCAAACCGAACGAGTGTGCTTCTCCAAAAGACGGACGAACACAAACATGCATGGCACCTAACCGAATCCAGCTGGGGGTGGCGAGGCGGTACTCTGAATTTTTTCAACGAACACGCCGCTACAATCACCCTACACTATTACACTTCCGGTGGATCGTCATCCCATGAAGTTTGAAATCGACACTGGTGCAGCTGTTTCTCTCATCAATGAGGCTTCTCTTCCGCAAGTTCCCCATCTCCATCCATATTGTTCTAATTTCCGTAGTTACACTGAGAAAACATAGAAGTTCGAAGGTTTTTACGGCCGAAGTTGAGCATGATGGTGAGCTTCATTATTTTCCGGTCCATGTTGTCAAACGAATCCAGCAACCAAATCTCCTCTAACGGAACTGGATAAAATGCGTGTCTTCTGTGCTACCCTATCTACATCGGATTAATGTTAACCCAGCACTAGATTTCTTGTTGCTAAATCATGTAGCATTGTTTCACGATGATTCTACTGCACACTACCGCAGCCCACCTGGGAAATTCCAATTTAATGCGGAATTCTGGCCTCGGTTTTTCCAAGCTCGATCAGTCCCCTATGCAGTCGTACCGAAGGTCGAAGGAGAATTGGATCGCTTACAGAAAGCGGACATCATCGAGCCCGTGCAGTATTCGGAAAGGTCAGCCCCAATAGTCCCTGTTCTTAAATCCGATGGTACCGTACGCATCTGTGGCGACTACAAGCTGACTATCAACTCAATAACTAAACTAAATCCTTATCCTCTCCCACGCATCGAGGACCTGTACACATCTCTCTCGGGTAGCTAAAAATTCAAAAACTTGGACCTGAAGCATGCTTACAACCAAGTCGTCCTAGATATCGAATCCCGAGACGCCAAAGCCATAAATATGCACCGAGGTTTATTTCGATACAAACGACTCCCATTTAGAGTAAGTTCGGCTCCAGGTTTATTTTAGCGCTTAATTTAAACCCTCGTGGAGGACATACCTCATGTTTGCGCATAGCTTAATGATATAAAAGTAACGGGGTCGTCGGAAAATCGTCACCTAGAGACTCTAAACCTAGTACTAGCTCGTTTCGAAGACGCAGGTTTCAAATTCAGGAAAGACAAGTGCAATTTTTTTGCAAACTCAGTGGAATACTTCGGCTTTAATGTAGATAAAACTGGTGTTCACCCACTGGAACATAAGCTCAAAGCCTTAAAAATGGCTCCTCGCCACAACATTATTTGTCAGTTGCGTTCATTATTTGGGCTTTTTACCCACTTTAGTCGATTTACGAATCAATCGGCTACAATGCTAAAGCCCCTTTATTGATTAATCGAAAAGAATCGTTGCTGGAACTGGTCGGAAGTCAAACAAAATGTTTTCAAACGATGAAAAGTGGCCCTTACCTCCTTTTCTCTCCTGATTCATTACGACCCCAAAAATCCTAAATACTCAAATCCGATGCATGCCCGTACGGCGTGGGTTCGGTTCTCGTGCACCGAATGCCTTCTGGGTCCGTGATGCCGATTGCCTTTGCATCAAGAACCATTTCCCAGTCAGAAACCAACTATCTGCAGCTAGATAAAGAGGACTTATCAATAGTGTTTGGACTACAACGCTTCCACTTGTATCTTTTAAGCCGACCCTTTGAAATTCACACTGACCAGAAACCTCTCTTGGGTTTTTTGGGTGAAAACCGAGGGGTACACCAAATGTCCTCACCGAGAATGCAACGAAGGGCACTCGCTCTTTCCGCTTACACATATGCAATGAAATATGATACGGGTAGTGCAGACGTAGTGGCTGACGCCTTGAGTAGGTTTCCTATCGTCGACGATGGCATTAACGGAACACTTGCTTTTGAGGCTGTGAATCTTGTACAGAACTTAGTTAACGCAAGCGGAACCTGTCAACGAATTATACAGTGGACATACAGAGATCCTCTCCTAAGTTGGGTAAAAAGCTCCTTGCAATCGGGCTGACCGTTTTCTGCCTCCCCTGAACTTCAGCCATTCTATAGCCGTCAGAACGAATTGAGCCTACAAGGCGGATGCGTACTATTAGGCAGTCGTGTAGTTGTGCCACCACAAGGCCGACAAGCCATCCTCAAAGACCTGCATAATGCCCCTCCCGGTACGGTGAGAATGAAAGCCGTTTCCCGCTGTTATGTTTGATGGCCTAAAATTGACAATGACATCGAAAACATGGTAAAAGCGTGCCACGTGTGTCAAACAACACAGAAGGCGCCTCTGAAGCCGTGGGCCTGACCCAACTCGCTCTGGAAGAGGGTACACATCCTCTATTTTGGGCCATTCCAAGGTCATATGGTCCTAGTGGTGGTTGACGCCCACACTAAATGGATTGAAGCTATTCCGACCGGAAACTCTTGTTCTTCAGTTACCACAATCAACAAGCTACGATCCGTTTTTTCTACTTTCCGGATATTTGAAATGGTCGTTTCAGACAATGACCCGGCCTTTACTAGGACAGAATTCAACGAATAGATGGAAAACAATGGAATTAGCTGCCGTACCACGCGGCTTCAAATGGCCTCGCAGAGCACGCGAACTTAATCACGAAGATGTCACGCTTTTTGTTCAGCTATCGCATAACCCCAAATGGCTCAACTGGTTCTTCGCCTGCAGAATTGATTTTCAAGCGGCAGTTGCGCACACGGCTCGATCTGCTCAATCCTTTAATGCATGATAAAATCCCTGAGCATCAGACGAAGATGAAAGCGTGCTATGATGCGCACACGCGACCTCGAATCTTCTTGCCTAACGAAAGTGTCTACACGAGACTGGAGCCCGAAGCGAACTGGTATCCAGGGGCAGTTCGATGAAGTGAGAGATAGATCGTAGAATTGGCGATAGAATATGGGAGAATTGTGCGTCGACATCTGGACCTAGTCCGCAGTCGAACGGACACAGAAAGTGAAGAATTCGGGAGGGTTGAACTGATCGCAACCCTTAATATTGATTCTGGCGTCCCGAAGACGGAAGATCTACGACCTACGACAGTTTGACCGTCAAAGTCCGACGATGTCCACCGTATGCTCCATGGGAAAGTGGAGCAGGGACGGTGACTTGCGCGTGAATTAGTTTTAAGTGATAGTAGCCTTGCGCTGCAGCTACCGCACTCTCTCCTCCTCCCCCATCTGAGCCCGGTGTCAAGACAGAGTCAAGAAGTCCGGATACGGGAGAGGGCGCAGGTGGCTGGCGCGGCCGGAGCCGTCCCTGGGCGTGCAACCACACCTGGCTCGGATCCCACGGAGTGGGAGTGCCATAAAGGCCACATTAAGACGGAGCCATTGCAACCTGACTCTCGGTCCGCCAGTCAGCCACTCCACACAAAACACACATTGGGCTGACCCCCGCGGTCCGAGTTATCCCTTCCAAGCCACGGCTGTGTCCCCTAAGACTCTTCACATAAGCTGTTTCCTGTCCTCAGTACACTTTTTGTTTACAACTAGTCTTCTGCGCTGGATACGTAACACCATGCACACCCTCCTCTCCTTCCATTCTCACCGTTACTGCTAAGTCTTATACAACGAACGACCAGGCTCCAGCCTCTCCCGATTGCTCCTGCTCACACTGCGCCGGCAACTTCTCAGTGTTGATGCGAAATCCGAAGTTGTCGCAGACAGCAGCGAAGAAGTTGATGTTCTTCTGCATTACCTTCTCTGTCGTCGCATTGAGTGCGCATTCGTCAGCGAAGAGAACTTCGTGGATGGTGGCCGTGGATACACGCGAGCGGAAGTGCATCTGCAGTTGAGTGAGGAGTCGGCCGTCCATCCGGTAGGCGTCCATTAGCATAGCATAGCGCAGGAGACTGAAGAGGGTAGGCGCAAGGACGCAGCCCCGCTTCACTCTGTTGGTCACTGCGAATGCTTCGGATACCGTCCCGTCGACAGTGTCGCGCGCCTACTTCCCATCATGAAGCTGACGCACCATGTGCGTGAACCGCTCAGGACAGCCGAATTTCTGCATGACTTTCCACAATTCGTACCGATTCACCGCGTCATAGGCTTTCGTCAGTTCCACGAAATTAGTGTAGAGGTGAGTCCGCATCTCCTGGCACTTCTCTTGCAGCTGGCGAGTGGCGAAGATCATATCGATTGTTCCTCGGTGTCGTCGGAAACTGCATTGTCTTTCCGGGAGCAGTCCCTGCTCTAGGTGACCGTTCGGACGATTAAGAAGGATACGTGCGAAGAGCTTCCTGACGAGTTTGAGCAATGAAATGCCTCTGTGGTTGTCGCAGAGTTGTCGGTTCCCCTTCTTCTTGAAGAGGTGGGTAATGGTGACATCTTTGAAATCCTTAGGGGATTGTCCCTAGTGCCACATCTCCTGGAGGAGTTTTGTGATTTCTGCCATCAGCCGGGGCCCGCCATGCTTGTAGAATTCCGGTGGGGATTGCATCGGATCCCGGTGCTTTCCCGATGGAAATCTGTTGCACGTCCGAGATGGTTTCTGGTAGGGAAGGCGGCAGATCTAGGTCACTGTTCGTGTCCACTTGAGGAAACCGGCCAATGGCAGCATCGGAGATGGCTGATGAGCAATTAAGAACACTTCTGAATTGCTCAGCCCAGCGCTTCAGAATTTGGGATTTCTGCCTCAGATGTGTTGTGCCGTCAGAGCTCAGCAGTGGTGCAATCCCCTTAATGAAGGGGCCGTAGATGGCTTTCATGGCTTTGAAGTTTTTTATTTCATTGCGGTCCGCATACCCCCGGATTTCCTCAGCCTTTTAGACCATCCGAGTGTTCTGCATCTCTCGCAGCCGTTGCTTTACAAGGCGGTGGCATCTGAAGAAGGCTGCATTGGTGGCGTCAGTCCGAAGGTCCATAAAGGCTTTGCGTAGTCCATTCTTCTCCGCGAGTACGTTACTGATGTCGGCGTCATTGTCATCGAACCAGTCCTAGTTTTGACGGCAACGCGGGTCTGAGGACTTCGAGGGCGGTGGACTGGATGACGTTCCGCAGTTGACACCATCGTATCTCCTCGGTGGCGTTATTATCTGGAGCATTCAGGTCATCCATTTTCACGGTTATTTGGTTACTGAACGCAAAAAAGTGAGCAGGCAAATTTAACAAAAGGGAATTTAACTTACCTGGCCTTCTCCCGTGTTGGAAGGTGGAAGACTGTGTTGGTCAGCAGTAGACGGTGTTCCACACAGATTTGAAGAAGAAGGAGGCCATTATTGTTAGAGTCACCGAGACCGTGGTGATCCAGCACTCCCTGCCAGGTGGCGTGGTCTGTCCCGACGCGAGCATTGAAGTCACCAAGTACAAGTAACTTATCCGTCTTTGGCACAGTCAACAGGAGGACCGGCAGGTCCTCGTAGAATTTGTGCTAAGCCGCATCAGAATTCGTCATTCGGGGGCATAGGCGTTGATGATTGTGACGAAATTGTCTCCCCGAAGAGGCAGGCGGAGGCTTATCAGGCGATGATTGATGCCCTGCGGCAGACAGAGCAGACGTCCCACGATGTTATTCCGGATGGCAAAGGCGACGCCAACGTTGAATCGCTCTGCCTTTGGCCGGCCCCTCCAAAAGAAGGTGTAGCCGGCACCCACCTCCCTCAGCTGACCCTGCTTAGAGTATCGGGTCTCGCTGAGAGCTGCAATATCCACCTCATTGCGCCTGTTCCCGAACGACTAGCGCCGTTCCAACCGGTTGCTCCTAAGATTTTTCTAAAAGGGAGCGAGCTGTCTCGGGCTGCTAGTGTGAGTGGACTCACCCTGAGCAGCCTGGAGGGTATGGCGAGGGGGTGGGGACGGGGGTTATTGTTGTTTGTTTGAGTTTTACGACCGCGTATTTTGCGATCTGCGAGCCGCGGCCGGCTTCAGAAGACGTGAGACCCAGCATTTGTTTAGGGCACCTTTTCTAGCCCCTTCCTCTACGAGGAGGCAAGCAGTGCTGTCCCTAAATAGGGCTGCTCGGACATCCCAGACGGCTGTCGAACTCCACTCATGGGTCACGGTTTTGTTTTTAGTGGGAGAACGACCCGAGTTAGCCTGGGCCGCCTATGGGGTTGCTGTCGCCCCCACCGTAGGGTTTTTGAGGGGGGGGGGAGGTGGGAAGTTCGAGAGTCAGCCATACCGGGTGTGGAGGCACACACAACACCGGAGACCCTAACCTGGTTTAGCCCGCCGGTCGTGACGGTTGCCCGGGGTATGGCCGCTGGGAAGAACCCAACTTCGAGGAGCCACAGGTGAGAGTTGGGTACCAGTTAGAGGCGGCCACAGGTGCATTCACCACCTGTACGAGACAAATGGAAAGACCAAATGCTATCTGTGTGGTGCTTCCCCTAGCTATTACGCCCACACCCCTTTCCGATCAGTATCTCTATAACTGACCAACTTTTACCACGTGGCCACTTGCAAAGGCTCTAGCTTGTATGCTGTCCTACGATCATACCAAGTCACTGGACTCCACTATCGTACTATGGGGTTGACATTTTCCTGTCGTTCACGGCTGCCTTTTGTTTCCACCATCTAATTTCGAAGTTTGTTTAAACTATAGGTAAAAGGGTTGGATCTCTGGGCGCTGATTGACTTGATTGGTTTTACCTTGCTTTCTACGCTCCACGACTTCCTTCCACACTCCAGGGGGCGAACACATAACTTAAGAAAGCCGCACAGGCGAACTCACTCGACGAAGATATAGAGCCGCCATACCGACGAAAACTGGCAGAGGCTCAAATTCACGCAGCTAAACTGCCTGGCAAACATCCTCCAAATGATCTAAACAGCGAATAAAAACTCAATAGGCCCGAGACAGACAAGCAGGTCGTGTCACGCCACTTCTTTTTCTGTTCGATTAAGTGCATTTAACGCTTTGACAATGGTGAACCGACCAAGCTCTAAGAAAGGTCAGCATTTGAACAAATATGTTCCCGTGAGCCTGTCTTCCATCTCAAATCCAGTTCCATCCTCCTTGCTTTCAGTCGACTTCTTACGATGTTAGGAACCAAAACGCAAGAATAAACTTAAAATTATTTTCACGCGAGCAAATAGTCGGTCGTGAAGGAGTGTACCTTCTGAAGCTTTGCGCGGTTTAAACTGATACGAGTCCTTTCAGTTATACAGAGGAGTGCTCATAAGAAAAAATATAAGTCAAAAATAGGCTAGGTTGAGGTGACCGTTTGCATAAAATTGTTATTTAAAGAGCTGACAGCATTTCAATGCTCTCGAAAAATGATAACGACTTAATCGTGCCCGAGGCTTACGCCACTGTTGCCAGACGCTCGACCTCAAGTTCCACACGAAGAACAGAAACACACGATCGGAGTAAATTAGCAAATATTAATGAGGTCTGAAATCAAGGTAAAACGCCGTAAGACACGCACTTTGCCAATCTTTGTATGTGATGAGGTCTACCACTGCCTCAGTAGGTGAGTGCGTTCGTGCCATGCACGTGAATTTGTATAAATTGAAGCAGAATTACTCTGCATCTACCTCGCCGCCAATCCCTGTTTCCACCGACGGGCACAAAAATCTCCTGCATTCGTTTATGAATGCTCACTGATCGCCAACGCAACTCACTCGTCCAGCTCTGCCTTGAGGCTCACTCTCGAGCCCCGTCAGCAGTCGCCCAGCGGTTAGTAGTATAATAGACAGATGAATTTTTTCGGCAACAGATAGTCTCCCATTTTGGCCTTCTATAGGGCAATAGTTCGCTAACACAGATTCCGTCATTGGCGACTTTAAGACCGTTCTCTTAATGTGAATACTTATTTTCTCTCCGCTTGCTGGCGCGAAGTAGAGTACAAATCTATCTTTTGTAAAGTTTTGAGAATTTTTATACGACAAACCTCCAAGTTTTGCAACGGAAACAATTGTTTATAAACAAAAGTTTCAGATGACCACAGAGCCCCCTCAGGCCTTGGCAAAAAGAACGTCTGGATTTCCCCGTCATCTTAAAGTTATCCGGAAGTAGTGAAAGTGGAAAAAGATTCACACTTAAGGACGGTGTGGATTATAAAGTAAACTTCCCATCACCCGTGAAGAGAGCCCATTTGGATATTTTCGGAAAAATCTTAAATAATGCGTCTTGGAGTTACTTACATACATCTCGTCATGCGACTAAGTGTGAGTGTATTGTAGTTTACTCTCCGTTTATCTATTAAGAGATTTTTGTTCAGTTAACATAAACTTAAATCTACTAAAGCACAGCAACCAAAAATGATTTTACTATCAACATTCACAGCTCCAGCGATGGGTGTTTCGGACCGTTGCTGTTTTTAGGAGACATCTGAAGCTTGCGCCCTAGAGATGCGTTCACCAGGGGTACAGCTTGTCTTTGACCTGAAACATATCCCTCAGAAAATTTCTTTTTACCGATCTACTTCGAACTATTAATTATTCTAAGTTCAATTTGGGGAAGCACTTTTAGAAAGTGTTAACCACTACACTCTTAAGGTCTGGTTAAGATTGCGCGAGTCAACCAAGTTGAGGTACATTTTTCGATCGCAAAAGCGCGCGAGAGAGAGAGAGAGAGAGAGAGAGAGGGAGGGAGGGAGAGAACAACCACCGTAACCGCACAAGACTGCCTGAGGTCTCCGAGTGCCAAAGTGCAAATTTAGCACGAGGTTAGTTTTGAAGGCGTGGGCCGCCTGACTAAACGCAAGCGTGGATGCATTTGCATGACTCTGTCGGGCAGCGAAAGTCACAGACAGACGCTTCAAACCACGACCATCAGAATCAGTCCTGCAAAGAAAGAGGAATTTGAGACCGGAATAAAAGCTTCTCCCTGCTATAGACAGCTTTTCCGCAAATTCCAGGGGTGCATACAGTAGATTCCCTATCTCATGAAATGTCAACCGAAATTCTGAAATGTGTTTTCGATTCGAAACAAATCACGTAAGATGGTTTGTCATGTGGATTATCGTGCAGCTTTGGCAGGATGCCGGCTTCTGAAAGAACTTCTTTTGACCATCCACAAAGCATACTCTGTAAGAAATGGCTACTTAAGTAGCATGCAATTGTCTCATCTGTTTTTCGATGCTCTTATTAATTTGGAATATATTTTTTCACAAAAAACACAAAAATATTATTTCTCGTAGTTGCTTGATAGTCAATTATGTTTTTCTTCAAATTTTTGTACTCTGAAGAAAGATTATTTTTCGGTTGTAAAAATTTTTTCTAATTATGAGATTTTAGAGACTTTGAAATGTTCATTCATGATACCGCGTATCCGTCAATTTGTTAATATTGGCTAAAACCTATGCAACATGATCCGAATCCATTACGACATTTTATGAGAACTATGTGATCTATTATTCAAATCTTAGAGAAATTAGTGATTTTTCCTTACACAGAATGTATATAGCATGCGGGTTGGAAGCCATAAGTTCAAGTGTAACGACCGGTAGGGTCCAAAATTATTCAGCGATTTAAAAACTCTTTAAAAATTGAAAGGCACCTTTTCTTAAACTATACAATTTAAAGAAGATACAATTTTCTATAAAATGAGTACAATAAATAATATTATTGTGTTTGTATTGCATCAGAAAATATTTCAATTAATAAGCAATCAATGTGAAAAACTACATACTTAGCAACAAGCCATTTTTACCGACTTCGGCTGTTTTGCGAACCAAGACAGTCTGCTCATCCTTTCAACGAAAACATCTATAATAACTTCTACAAAGGCCGAGTTACTCTACTAAACTTAGGCGTTGAATGCATCATATATCCAAACATACTCAATAAAGATATCTTTTCTGAATTTCTCTATCATCGTCTTAGGACGAAGATATTCAACGTAAAAACTCACTTTCTAATAGCAGAACGACGCAAAAGGCTTTTCGCCTTGTGCAGTGGACAAAAATTCATACCTCGAGTTTTTTCTTGTGGAAATGGTGAATACTGAAATTGATATGCAAGATGAAGTGCGTTGCGGGATCGAACCGGAGACCTCACTCTCACAATATCACGACGCACTCCCTCCCATTTCCGCTTGCGCTATCGCAGCATGCTCAGCCGGGTCCCTCTAAAAAGCCTACTTAGTTGGCTATGACTAACGTTTGAGGAAAACTATTGCGACGGTTGGCAAACGCTAGCCGCCAAGTTAAACCAACAAAGAAATGAAGATTATAAAGGATTTTATACAGCGGACCCTCGTTTCATGGGATCGATTGGCAGCATCTACGCATAGGATAACGCGGAGTAGAGCGCGAGGCAACCTACACAGCAAATATCCGAAAGTAAGAATATGGTTTCTAAGATACCAGTTAAGGTATTGACGCAGAGCCTGCAGAAACACTCAAGAATAAGAATGAGGTGACAGACAAAACCACAGGGACGGGTCGCAAAAATCCGAAAGGGAAGATGTCAAAATCACCGGAAAGCACAAAATGAAATTTATGAAGATGCACAAATCAAAGGGCTGGATGAAACACGGTAGACAATGATCACGGAAAATAGTCCCCAGACAGTATGCTCTTCGTCGGAGCCAAACTTAGAGGAGCTGTCGACTACCTTAAGAACGTATAAAAGTGGATCCAGAGTGGAAGTACCTACCCTCACGACTTCCCACGGCAAAAGCGTTGAAACTCTTTTTGGGGGTTGCCCGAACATTGGCCAGATCAATTATTCAACAGAGCCCCTGGACGGAGTCGCTCTGGACCGATCAGGATACATAATCACCAATGGATTTCATGAATGCAACCAAAGAACGCCCCAGATGTAAAAATAAAATGATGATATTATGACCTTGCAAGAGTGCTTGAGCGGAAACACGAAGAGAGGATTAAAACAATGAACAGTTTGAAACTTTTCCTACTAAACAATAAATGACCTTTAAAGATATTTTGGAAAGAAAAACTTCAGAGATATCTTATACTTTGAGCGAACGACGAGGGGATTCTCCGGTCTCAGAGGAATTTTTTTCCACCGGACTGTTAGCGTACAAGAGAGAATGAACTGTAGGGCGCTAAAAAGCCGAACTGAGATCTTGAAAGAACAAAGAGAACAAGAAGACAACCCTTCTGTGGAGGCCGCCCGGCCTCTTAACGAATGTCGCTTGGTCGGGCAACTAATGTAACACAAAAATCTGCACAAATGCAAGTTCTACTACGGAAATACGCAAAGACTTTCTCAAAATAAACTCGACGAACTCCAAAAATAAGTGTGGCCGAACTACACCTTTGATGATATGGCATTAACTGAAATGCGGCTCAGCCAAGATATCAAAGACTCCTAAATACAAATAGTTATCAAGTGCTTAGACGATACCGGACCAAAAAGAGGACTGGTGGAGTTGCCCTTTATAGCAGCAGTGCAGTTTAATGCAACCTTGTTAAAAATATGCACGTGACCATGACCTGAAGATGTTGCAGGCTTCTTTTTGGTTCCAAACTCTGAAAAATGTTACTGTCACCGTTTGGTATACAGGCCTCCACATTAACCAGCAGATAAGGATCAGCGTCAATCACTCGGCTTCGTGGAGGAAAGTCGGAGACAAACCTTATTATTGTATGAGATTTCATTGTTCCGCTGATTAACTTGGGAGCTTCATGATAATTAAGGGCCGCATACAGTGATTTGATCATGGCATCATGGACATGGCACTTGATGAATCCCGTCACGCGTACGAACAAGGACCTGAATACGCGAAGGTCAGGAGATCTAGCTGCCAGCGTTTTAATGCTTACTGAGATTAAGGAAAGTTTCGCTGAAATAAATTTTAGGCCATCCCTCCACATTCTGGGCCATCGCATGACATTAAGCTGGGAATCTACACTCGTAGCTGCCCCAAACGCAGCTCAAAGTCGTTAAATATGCATGGCGGGGGTAAATCTTCGAGGCAATGAAATCTGTGATTGGATACACACAGTGGACGGAAGTAATACGAGGATATATCAACAAATGTTGGAGAACCTTTGAATAACCTATGAAATCGTGGTTTCTATAAGAAACCTTCTACGTCTCTGTATCGTCACTGTAACGCTAGGCGGTAGAGAGGTGAGGACACACACCTGCAGACTTCAGCTTGTGCTAGGGATACTAAGGGCCTTTTTGATAAACGCTTTATGCGAGTACATCATTGGGTAAAACTAATCGTATGGCCGCTGCCATCGTAAGTATCCGCTGACGCAAGAACTGGGAGTGTCTCGGTGGTACTTTTATAGTTGACTCAGAATGTTTGGTTGACGTCTACCCGGTGGCCGCTGTCAACCATTTAAGCCAAAATTGCCATAGAGATGAACTTTTCCATGTCCTTATTTAGTCAGAGCGGAGGTGATTTTCGCTCCGCTTGATAGACGCCCTAGATGTCCCACAAGGGCATACATGAAGGCGTAGATGCACATTGAAGAGGTCTGAAAGGGCAATCTATCCTTAGCTTGAAGGCGATTAAACGAAGTGCTTACGATGGCCAGTCTTATCTCAGGAACTGGGTACGTGTGCGCGATAGGAGAGACCTAACGTACTAATATTTTTGAATTTATACGAGCCTCTAGTATCAGTATGTGAGCTTCTTAAGAAGTTGTCTTTTTACCAAGAAGGGCCTTTCAATAGTTTAATAGCAATGTGATCCTCAGGGAAAAATCATGATTTTTCAAAGATATGCTGAAGTCACATCCCTTGAGTCGGAGGATTCACTGCTTCGAATCTACATTTCTATTCAGCTTGTTACAGGGAGGGAAATAGGCTGCGTCCGATTAATCGTGCATCGTGATCCTATTTTTCCCACCAAAAAGGCAAAATTCTGAGCTGTAACATGACAAGATTGTTCATATTGGTGATATTGTTCACCAGCCGTTGACTTGATTTATTTAAACAAAAATGGAGGGAAATAGGCTGCGTCTGATTAATCGTACATCGTGATCCCATTTTTTCCCGCCGAAAAGGGCAAATTATGAGCTGTAAAATGACAAAGTTGTTCATATTGGTGATATTGTTCGCCAGCCGTCCGCATAACCGTCTTAGAGCACGTTCCTACATATATTTGTAGATAAACTTTTACCGGAAAGACGTTTCCTCGTTGAGTGCTTTTTGCATAATGGAGATTTCGCCCTCCAGCGCATCTGGAGTACATATTGTCCCCTAGCTCCGTTAGTGAGGCCCAGCGGCCTAAGCTTCGTTTCTGACTTAGTGGGACAAAAACTGTAGAAATTTTATGCATTGTCCCTGCCCAGCATTCCTACGAAATACACTTCTAAAAATTGTTTTTATCAGGTGTTCTATTAAGAGGCACACACCGTTCCTTTTTCTAGGTGAAAAATTAACTCTGGTTGAACCCTGATTCACTTTATCCAGGAGGGTGTGGCAGTCCGTTCCTAATGCGCCGCTTAGTTCGCCACTCTTGGTCGAGTAGTCGGCTCATGTGATAGCCTGCGCAGACGCTGACTCACACCGTCCGTCTTACACGAATGCTGGGGCTACCTGAGTCGTGGCACCATCCTCGCGAGTGCTCGAAACCAATCAACGCGGTATTTCGCTGATTGGCTGCAGGCGACAAAATGACGCACTGGGATCACGTGGTTTCAACAGCTAGACCGACAACCCGAACGGCAACTGGCCTGAGGAGACCGCTAGCTGCAGCTGTGTGCAGAGCCCCTTGTCCTACCTGATCCGTCTTTCCTGACTTCTGATTTGGGGAACCTTCGTGTTGTCGACCTCACGACGTTGACAAAGGTGCCAAAATCAACCCTTTCATCTGCTAAGGCAAAAATGCCATCTACATATCGAGCAAAAGAATAAAGGTCCTTTATAGCTGAACAGAGTTGGTTTTTATCTCGTTTTTCCATTAAGATAGCAGCTAGTAGAGGTCAAGGGATGATCCCATCCCTACGCCGTCAATCTGGCGGTAAAGTTGGCCATCGGATCTGAATTGAACGTTTAAAATGCAGCAAAAGAACACTTCCTTAAGGTATCCGATCGGCATGTCAATTGGGAAATCCTGCCTTACAATCTCGTCACATAAAAATTCTATCATTTGCCTGAGGGGAACATTAGTGAACAAAGACGCAACATCTAGGATAACTTCATTTTCCAATTTGAATTTGTATTTTTTATGAATTCAAGGGTGTCTTCTAGGCTAAATAGTGCTATTTTCTGACGATTCGGCGTAAACTCTTCCTCAGCCACTTTCCCATCGCGCGATATGGGAAGTTGGGTTACGCAACCGGATAGAAGGCTTTTATTGCAAAAAATACGTGGCGAGCCGTATTATAAAATAATGTTGCTGTTTTGGCTAGGGTTAGTGGATATTGACGAAGAATCCCCAGCATAACACCATATAACCCTGCAAAAGCGGTCATTTTTATCATAGGGTGTTGCGAACTTTCACGATAGCCTCGAATTTTCTGCGAATACGACTTTCAGGCTGGCACATTGCCGATGGTAATCATGAATTGGAAATATGGCGGTCCGGCTGCCCTAAAGTCAACTGGTATGTCATCACTATAGAGCAGGTCTTGAACCTCGGGATTTATAGGTAGGAACACTGAAATCGGTGCCATATTAAATCTTGCATAAACTGGACTGTAATTACTTAAACGCATAACTTTCAATAGCGTAGAAAAATTCCTGGAAAGCAAGAAACGTCAGATTTTGCCTGGTTTGGCCCCATTTTCCCTTAAAATGATCTGAAGTCAATTCCCCACTGGTAAACAGCTTTCTGCGCATCAATTTAATTCAACAAAAAATCCCTTTTCTGCACCGCTCTCCGATGATGGATTCGAGAAGAATCCGAAACGTCAGGGCACTAAATACCATGTTCCAGTGATCGCCTCTGCTTTTTCTGAAAAATAACACCATGACACGTGTGCCCTACTACCACCTCAAATTTTGATCCCGAAATTTCATGAGTTGGGCAATCCACTGATTCATGGAGATTCGTGTGTAATTCAAGTGTTAGACACTGTGTTAGAGTTGTAACTACGAGGGTGGCTGAGGGAATTCAGGGAGGTTGGGCATCGAATGCTCGGCCGGCTACTAACTCCAATGACCGTTGTCATCTCGGTGGCGGATAAATTAGCGTTGCATTTCTTCTTCAGGTTATACCTTTTAATTGGAATAAACTTTAACTAATCTTCATGAGCGTACAAACTGGATGCTTAAGATGCAACTTGACACAAAGCCGCACTTGGTTCATTTAGTTTGGGCAAAACAACTATAGTGATAAAACCTTCGATGGATTCGTCAACACCAACCCTAATAAAAGTTTGTTAATAAAAGCTTACGCCATCTTAAAGCGAATCACTGAGGTCGGTCGGTCACAAATCTTTGGTTGGTCCCATGCCTCATAAACTTCTCATCGACAGTAACAATTATTTGTCCATAGTATTGTTTCAAATCGTTTTGGACGCTCTGCCCGTTTCAGAGATAGGATGACCTCTTCTGTTAAAAGTAATATACATTTAATAGAACTCCCGAGATAACGCTGCAGGAGACCCCGCGTCCAACATGGGCTTGGAGATCAGATAGGTGGATTTTTGAAAATTAATTTTATTTACACGCTGTTTACTCTTCCTAGTAGTCGCAGTCCGGCTGGTGCATATAGTTGAGGATGTGGACTCTTAATATATAGGCCTTTATTCGTGCCTATAGTGTACAAAATAGGATAATTTCAGGTATCTTTCAATACGGCCTCCGTTTCTGCAATGATTTATTCAGTCTGTGGGCTTTGTTCAGCATAGGTAGTCGAAATTATAGACAAAACATCACCTGAGGCAGCGGTCAATACATCGGGCTCTTGGTTTGCTGTCTCAGTCGTGACAAATGATTCCTTCGAATGCTTCAAAAAGTACAAGGTGCGACCTTCAGACGTCCCAGATACTGTGTTAGTGGGGCAAGTACATAGGGAAATTTAGGGAGATTGGGCATAGAATGATCAACCGGCTACCAACTCCAATGACTGTTGTCGTCTTGGTGTTGGATGACGTGGTGTTGAACGTTTTCGTCAGGTTGCACATTTGAATCTGGATAAACTTTAACTAACCTTCATAAGCGTACAAGCCGGATGCTTAAGAGGCAACTTGACACAAAGCCGCAGTGTTCGGTGCTGTCCTTGCTCACTAAGCCGATTCAAACATACACACTCGATCCATTTAACTTGATAACCAATAAAATATGGTGATATATCCGCTCATCTCAGCTTCAAGGTCTTAGTCTACTCCTGCCAGTACTCAAGCTAAAGCAACTGGAAACTTCAATCTCCTCAATTTGAGCATAAGCTGCAGCTAGATTGCCTGAAATGGCTGTCTTTACTCAGAGCACAGGCCCTAAGTCCGACCGGACCGTCTGTCAACATAGGCCAGAGGTCTACCGAGACCATACGCAACAGATACATTGACTTTGTGGTCGCGTATTAGGTACTGAGCATGCTTTTTGAGACGATCACCGGGCGAGCTTTTGAAATCGAATCGCCATTTTTTTCTGCTTTCCATTCGCATGCAAATTTTCTCATATATAAATCGCTTAGTCTATTGCGCCCATTATTACCGATTCTAACCTTTTTATTCGAACTACAATAATGAGGTCGTCAGTGCATGACGTTGGCATCGTTTTGAAGAAAGTTCAAGCTTATCTATATTTTGAGACGTATTCAAGGACGATTCTTCATGAGGTCGATAGCTGTAGTCTCCGGCCATTCTTTTGTGATCGTCCGGTGATATGTGGTTTGTGCGCCCAATCTTATTCACGGTGATTGGAGGACTGCTTTTGATGAAAATTTCTGAATTATACTTTCAAAATAAAGCGTACCCTCTCTCTCTCTCTCTCTCTCTCTCTCTCTCTCTCTCTCTCTCTCTCTCTCTCTCTCTCTCTCTCTCTCTCTCTCTCTCTCTCTCTCTCTCTCTCTCTCTCTCTCTCTCTCTCTCTCTCTCTCTCTCTCTCTCTCTCTCTCTCGTGAACATGTGATTGAATTAAACAGACTTAGAAAACAACTGTTTTTTCTGAACTCCCAAAGGAGTTCGAAATCTCAGATTGGCAGACGTTGTTGTCCCGACTTTTGCCCCTTCGTCTACTAATAATCCTTATTTTAGGGAGCTTCCTTCAGATACAGTAGCAGAACTGATGTATCCCTTACGCTGCCGTAGACAAGGTGGGTAACTTGACCCCAGTATTCTTAAATTCATGGCTATCGGTGGGGCCTTTTACCTCAGGTTGTTAGAACGTTGGCTGTACTGAAGTCCTTCCCTGGCTGTCGTGGGTTCCAAAACCCACCAAGACCACCAGTATTTTATAATTGGCTCAAATGAACTAGTTAATTCTGCCAAACCCCTGTTTACTATTAGTCATAGTAGTATGGAAACAACAATATAGACATTGTCATTTTTCTAGATGAAAGTGCTATTGCAAGCAGAGAATCCATCGAAGGTGACTAATAAACATTAGTGGAACAGACAATTTTACGATTAAGAATTAAAAATGTAGTTTTTTCACCTAGATAAAACCATTCCATTTTAATACAGGTCTTAGTGTTTAACGTAGCGCGGACTCAGTCCATGCAGATACTTTCGGAAGGTCGCATCGTACAATTTTTTTTATAAACGTTGCTTACGCAGTCCTCCGACTTCGGCCGGTGTAAGATAACCACTTTAACAGTAGTATAATAAGCGCAAGCACGTTCGACCGTCAAGAGCGACAACGTTTACCACGTACTCCATGGAGCGGGCACATTATCGATGACTTGCGTAGTACCTCACTCTCTCTCCTCTCACCAGCTTTTACTCCAATGGCAAGACAAGGTCAGAAAGAAAGTGGTTAATCTAGGGTAGAAAACTTAACGGTCTAGGTTGGGTACACATGGCCTAATTCCCACTGTATCTACCAGACCTCTGCGCAGTTAGCTCGACCTCACGTACATTGGGGCATAAAAATCCCCCAGTTCCTTCCAAATTCTCTCGTGAAGGCAGAGTTACCACTTCAGTTGGCAACCTTCCAAGAATCGGACACACAAAGAAGATTGATTCATTATTATTCATTCCGAGTAATGATTGCTTTGTATTGACATTCGGGCCCATACTGTTCATCTTATTGGCAAACTGTGGAAAATACGAACTATGTTGGAGGTTCATTTGAACCCAGTTCTAGGGAAAAAAGGATTAGGCTTTAGGTTAGGGTCGAGATTAGTGCAAAAGTAAGTTACGTTAAGCTAAGAGTTAAAGTTGGGATTAGTGTTAGTTGTAGTGTTAGGGTTCAGGGTTAGGTTTGGGGCTAAAATTACGGTTATAGTTTAAGTTTATGTTTGGCCACGGTTAGGACACGGAAATATCTAGCCTTCCTGGAATTATGTGTACGGCCATTTTTATTTATTGCGCGAAGTGTTCCTACTCCTATGCGCTGTTTAGGATGCATATAGTTAATCCTTACCAAATATTAAGCATTTGAATACTATAGTCAGGAAAATTCATTAGCAGACAGTATAAATAATTCAAGCATAACCAGCCGTCCTCATTTCAATGCCTAGCGTCTTTTTCAAACGTTCCACTGCGTCACAGTCATTCGCACCCATCAAGCGGTGCCAGACACACTGCATTTACAGTCTCAACTTCTTCGAGGCATGACTTAACACCGTCAGCGCACCAGAGGCCACTGATACCTGAGAGAGCAACACAGGGTTCTGTAGCTCTGAGTTTACTCACTACGTAGACGCCAGACTAGTCATCGGCGATATAATGGTAGCAAAAATATTCAATACAGATTATGCAGACGGCCCACCTCTTGCAAATAATGACTAACCTTAATTACCTGGGCGAGTTGCTCCTATTCCCGTGTCCCATTTAGGGGGCCATATAAGTCATGCTCACCATATGCCGGAATAAAACCTAAATATTTAAACTGTTATGATATTGAGTTATGAGAAGTGTAGACAGGCGACCTGACCGGGTGGACGGAATCGAACAGCCAACTGCTTGTATTGGCTGGGTGTGCTCCGACTCTGACACATTTAAAATAGGCTGTGGCCAAAAAGTAGGTTGCATCTATATATTCAAATATGACTCAGCAGCATATTTGTTTCAATGTCTGTTTATTTGGCTTTTAGAGGTCCCACTGCTCGCTCCTCCATCGAACGACCGGGCTTTTTTGAGTAGCCTATCTACTGACTGATATTTCGAGGGTCGTAGTCCGACGATATCCACCGTATGCTGTACACCATGGTAATGCAGGCACAGTGACTTGTGCGTGACTTAGTTTTAAGTGATATTAAACTTGCGCTGCAGCTACCGCACGCTCTTCCCGTCCGCCACCTGAGCCCTGGACCATTAGAGAGCCAAGAAGACCGAAGGCGGAGAGGACGCAGGCGGCTGGTGCGGTTAGAGCCCCAAGCGTGCCGCCACACCTGGGTCGGATCAAATTCTCATTCTTTCAAACGAAACAAGGTCACAAAAGTTAGCCGTATTAATTTTGAATTTATTTTCTTTGTTAATCCCAGAATGTCGTTTATAGGGAAGAGTATATCGGCATTAAAGAAGGCAATTACTTAAAATGGCGAAGAGCATAAGAAATACGACCGGTTGTTGTCGTTTGTGAGACGCAGTTGTAGGGCACCGTCATCATAACTTCCAATGAGAAAAGAAATTCACTGCGGCACTTGCGATCTTCCCTAAACGGACCCAGCATCGTGCTCGTTACGGTGACAGCATTGATCTTCTGAACGCCACGCATAACCATGCACATATGCGTGGCTTCGATGACCACACCGACTCCCGCTGGCTGGATAACTTCGGTGAGTGCCATGGCAATCTGCTTAGTCAGTCGTTCCTGCACCTGTAGACGACGGGAGAACACTTCCACGATGCGTGCTAACTTGCTCAGTCCCAGAATCTTGCCGGTTGGGAGGTAACCAATTGAAACACGGCCAACAAATGGTACCAGATGATGCTCACACATGGAGAACATTTCAATATCCTTCACCACCACCATTTCTTCATGATCCTCATCGAAGATAGCATCATTTAGCAGCTCGCATATACGTTCCTCGTAACCCTTTGTGAAATAAAACATGGCACGGGCAGCTCTTTCTGGCGTCTTAACTAGGCCCTCTCGATCAGGGTCTTCTCCGACACACGAGAGAACATCCCTGTAGATTGCTGTTAGGAGACTGAAACGGTCCAACTGCTTCAGAGTAGGATCAGTGTCTCTCTGAGCGTCCACAACCTTCAAACCGGCAGACTGGGGAGGGCCAGTCTTCAAATTGCTCTCTTTTGTCCCATCTCCAGACTCTGTCAGAGCGGGGTATTCGCCTTGAGGAGATTCAACGGAGGAGATACCGTCTTGGCTGAGTTCACGCTCGCATCATCCTCATCAGCCTCCGTACTGTTATCACCAGCCTCACTACACATGTCAATGGGAGAGTTTGATGTTAGGCTCTCAAGACTGGATTTACCGTAGTCACTAACAGAAGAGTTGAGTCGACAGTTGTGACTGCGCTCGTGCTCAGATAAGCTAGATGCTTTACTGCAGGTCCGTGCTGCCTGTCTATTCTCTTCAATGCCCATGATGCACTTGCCATTGTCATTCTGATGAGTTCCCTCTATCAGGCCATTTATCCTTTGTCGGCTACTGCTGCAGCTGGTGGTGGAGTCGCAACGGTGCCAGAGTTGACTCTTCACCGACCCGTTCTGTAATTGGCGTCGTTCACGCAGGGGCATCTCATGCAGAAGACTGTGTGCAGTCCAGTTCCTGAATTGGGCCCGACGAGAGGAGGTCTGTTTGACACTGTCCTTACTGTCAACGGGAACACTGGTATAAGTGCTCACCGCAGTGGCTTCAGTGTTGGAGATCTTTTCTGTGCGGTCTGACTCCCCAGGCTGGAATCTGGATGCAGGGAGGCGTAGTCATGAGACATGTTGAGCACGTGTGAAACGGAGTAACGCAACATGACTTGGTATAGATTTTGAGGTCACGTGAGGTTCCTTTGGCTGAATCAAGAATAACAGGGAAATCATGCAGAGATGGAATAAAGCAGGTTTTGGGGGGAGTTTACTTAAAACAGAGAAAAGTAATGTGCAGGTCAAAAGCGTCTTCGTACACGGCTGCATAATAATCAGCAGTCGGCAGATCGGAAATAACGTGCTGTTGAGTTCATTGAGAGGAGTCTTGGTAATTTTACCCGATTACTCGAATCAGTATGTCAAAGGATAGGACTGGCCGGACATCTTTCGTTAGGTTAAATTACTTTAAACAACGAAAATATGCACTATGGTCAATAACGTGGCATTTGCTATTTGTCTGTGGAGAAGGCTGAAATGCATCAGTGGATGCATAACTCACTACAGCGTTAAAATCTATCCCTTTTGGTGAGGTCGCGTTATGACGTAATCAGTATTTGATCTCATTACATTTCAACCATCTCTTATTGTAGCCACAGTAACTTTCATGAGAACGATCAAAAATATGTATTCGTGACTTTCCAAACTGTCAATGAACTATACTTTTTGCCCCCCCGCGACCTGAGAGATAGTGCCCTTCATCCACACTGCTGCCGCATATTCAGTCCTTCCCGTGCGGAGTAGTCTCCCAGTTTCTTCAAAGTTTTGCTTTGTCAGCAACTGTATCAGATTCCGTAAACCCCTTTAGACGTTTCCTGCCATAGCAGCGACTAACGGCTTCCGAGACGTTCTTCGCGTACGATAACGCTCACCAAAACGTGGGACTGGTGCGGTTCGGTCTCGTGCATTGGGTGCGCATACAACTGTTGACAAAGATGCATGAGTAGTCGTTTACTCTGACCAGCCTTCGAAGTTATTGGAATTCGGTGACCTTGACATATTATCCGCTGCACTGGGGTGCCACACTGATATGGCGCCCTTACACAACTGCGTTTGTGACGGACCGGATGGTTGCTGTTCAAGCTCACTTCTTGCGCCTTATTTGTCGCTTTCATAAATAATTTAGTTTTTAGGCCGCCATACTCTTTGCGGCAGACGAGGACCTTAAGAAAGACATGATAGTCTTCCTATTCTTCCTCCATCGTAAATTGGATGTCCAGGAAGATGCCGTTGAGGTGTTCTTTGAATGTCAGCATCTGATCTCTTTCGAGTAGCACGAAGGCGCCGTCCACGTACTGAGCTCAGAATTTCAGTCCATGGTGTGGGAAGACCAGTGATTCCAGGCGTCACAGGACCGCCTCAGTTATGATCGGCGAACTGTTGGTGCGTATTTCACTTGCTCGTAGATTTTTTCCGTCTAACGTGAAGAACCTTTTCAGGCAAAGCTCCATGAGTTGGGTGATTTGGGCGTGCCCGAGGAGCGAGGAGAATGCGGATGACCAGCAGTTGCGAGGACAACGAGCCAAATTGCCGTGTAATTGTCACACCAGGAATCGACATTGGTGAAGAAATCATGAACATTAAATACTCGGGTACGCATTAAGAATTAGTATCGCATCAACTACGAACCCTGGCGATGAACATGAGGACTGCCAAGTATAGTAGGCCTGTGGTGCCCTGAGAACCAAGCCCTATAAATACTGCACAATTTGTGTCCCAATTAACCGCGTCTGCAACTGTCTCCGATAATGAGTTCGAGAGGCAATCTGTAACGTCAGGTCAAGAAACGCCATGTGCCAGTGATCATCTCTTCTTCTTCTTCTTCTTCTTCTTCTTCTTCTTCTTCTTCTTCTTCTTCTTCTTCATCATCTTCTGAACTGCTTCCTGGAACTCGCATGTTCGTTTCTGTCTACAAGGGAGCATAAAATGGCCATTTCTGTCTCATTATTAATCGTCAGCCAGTCAGCCAGTCGGGTGCACCTCCAAAGGATCCAAACCGCGATCTGTTGATCAGAAGTTCCACCCCATAACCATCGAGCCACGGGCCCGTTGGCTTACCGTTTTAGATAGGAACTATGGACATTTTTTTGGTGGTGCGCCACCTTGGATTGGGTATGAAGGCCTGATAACGGCTAATGAGCCAAAATGGCCGGTTTAGTCTCCCTTGTCTTTGTCGTCAATGTTTGTCTGCCAGTACGAGACTTTTATTCAGAGAAGCAATAGGTAGACTTGGATCGAATGACCACTCGAGGTGTGAAAGCTATCGCATTTGATATGTGAGTTTGTCTTCCTTCTACCGTTAAGGAAGTAGGTTGTACAATCAAGGATCTTGACCAGTTTCAACTTTTCCACGTCAAATTAAATCCACGTAACGATTTTTTTAAAGAAAACCGGAAATGCCACGGTAATTTACGGAGAATTATTAGAAGACGATCAAGATTGAGTGTTCATACTGCATCATGATGTAAAATCAACACCTGGAACAAGTCCTGCAATGGGGAACATCAATTCGATTCTCCTGTTTTGTGATAAGTTTAGCCATGTTGTACAGAGATGAAAGGGTCGAGACAATCCAAGCTTTTAACCAGTTAAAAAAACACCGTTTGGACCGCAGGCGTAAAGAATGTTCAAAGCGAAGGCCAACAGGTTGAAAAAATTGCTATTCATGCCTGGACTTCCACCGCGATTCTGTAATTTGTATAACGAAACCATGACTGCATGCGCACAACATTTCTTCGTGGAATTCAGTCATGAGTTGCCGAACGTTTTGGTATTTCACATTCTCATTCTGGTTTGTTAAAAAACTTTCAAAAAAGAAAGGACACCTCTGATGGTATTGTGGTCCATTTTATTAGAAGAAACTTCTTAAAGGCAGCATAAAAACGGTGAGGAGGCTTCTCTTACTTTCAAATGCACCCGCCTAATTTGGTGAGACCCTCAAAGCCTCTGCCACAAAGGAAGTTACACACTGAATTGCAATACAAGTCCATAAGGATGAAGTGGCACTCACTGATCAAGTTATGGAACATCCTTCTCCAGTTGTGCCTTGGGCCTCCATCTAGAGCCCTTGCAGGCAGTCGCACAGTGACTAGTAATATATACATATCAGGGAGTACTGACAGAGACAAGGGAGACCGGAATGGCCGTTTCTGGCTTATTAGTCGTCATCATCATCCAGTCTTACCCAATCCCAAGTGTGAACCACTGTAACTTGCTCGGTGAGCGCCACTTACTCATTGATATTTCCGATCAAAGCTTACAAGACAACGAGCTCGTGGCTCAGTGCGAGAGCGTTTGGCTCAATGAACAAAGGTAGTGGGTTCAAACCCCAGCTGGTCCATGGTTGGGGTTGGTTATGACTGGCTGGTGACGGCTAATAAACCAGAAATGGCCATTCCGGTCTCCTTTGTCTCTGTTGGTACTCCATCATATTTACAAGTCAATAAAGATGAACCCTACAAGGGCACCAGTCATTGCAGCAACATGATAATTTCTGTCTGTAAAAATCATTTTAATACAACTGGAAACCTCAAGGCCTAGCATTGTATTGGAAACAAAATATGCTTGTCGTGCACACTACATCGATCATCACTCCCACTCGAATCTGCTGAATCAGGACAACCGGAGGCTATCTGCCATACACTTCTACCGAAAATCTATGCTATGCAAACCTTGATCGTCACCACCCAGCTAGATGACTGCGCGCCTCCAAGGCATTTCGCCAGATTTTTCAGTTCTAGTTGAAAATGCTCAGAATAAACGTCAAAATTTTCGGAGGCCCGTTAGGATTCTTTTTTGTCTTTCTGAGTGCCTTCTGCAGCAAGATCACGAGATCTTTGCCCCATTTTTTCTCTGAGAGTGGCTGGAGTTTTGACGCTTGATATTCCGATTTTACCATCTTTAAGTTAAAGCCAGTCATAGAGCGACAGATTTTGACAGTTAGAAGACGTAAGGAGATAGTTTGATTCGATGCATATTGCATAGAGCTGATGTAACTACTAATCAGTGTGTGCATCGTTGTGCAAGACATTAGTCATCTAGCGGTTGACTCTGTAACTGGTTGATAAAACCTTGCTCAAACTAATCTGCACGATTCCAATATTTCCGCCTCTTTTTTAAATACAAGAAACTAAAAATTTGTCAATATTTCTCAGTCATCGCAGTGAAGGGACATCATATTTTTTAATGAAAAAGTACGAATGGGCCTGCCAGCCTTTACAAAATTGAATTCCAGTATAAATGTTTGGTCAGAAAAGTGCGCTGAAAAAGGAATCGTTTTGCCTTGGAATAATATTTCTATGCTAGTGACCTGAGAGGGTTTTCAGTATTTCTTAAACTTCTATCATACCCACTAAGTCCAGTACGCTTTAGCGTTCCTGGCTGTTGAGGGTCGCACGCCTTAGTTCAAATAATACCTTTTGGCGCTTTCAGGTACAACAGAATGAGTCTGTTTGGATCCAGGGCTCCGCTTTACGCATTTCAGGAGTAAGTCTTTGCCGGACTCGTTTTTTCTCATAAGAACCCTCCTTACCTCCCTTCATAGGTTTGCTTCCCGTCTTTACTATTATATCACTTGAGTTCTAGTATTCCGATGAGTCGCCTGATTCTGTGTTATGTAGACTTTACCGTTCCTTATCGTTCCAACATACAGTCGCCGCGCCCGCCTCCACTGCCCTCACTGCTCCCGCACATTTACACACCGCATGGGCCTATTAGGACACAAGCACCTCCACGACAACCTGCGGTAAACCACCGGAGACTAAGCCACATCAGCGCACACCATCTACACTAATACATCGACAAAACACTCACAATCATCATAATGTACCTGATAAAATCACGGTTTCCTAGAAACCGGGGCTTGGAAGGCTGCCAATCTGACGCATACACCAGATCACGCCGTCGGCCCAGTGTACGTGTGTGTGTGTCGAGGGGTTGACCAATGGATCAGAGTCAGACGGCGATGGCTCCTCCATATCCCCTGAGTAAGTAAATCCTGGTGTGTGCGTTATGGGGGCCAGGCCGTGCTGTGGCGCGCGAAGACGGGTACGCCGATCCGTCAGCCAATGCGCCCACTCCCACATTAGGCAACTGACCGGCTCGGACAGTGTCTGATGGTGAGGTTGGGGAGAGAGTGAGGTCGACAGCTCAGCGCATGTTCCTCACTATAAGCAATCTGACGCGCTTAAAACTATCATGGTGCGCTAAAAGCCGTGGCTTGGAAGGTTGCCAACTGACGGGATAACTCGGACCACGTGGATAGCCCAATTGGTGTTTTGTGTGTAATGGCTGACTGGCGGACTGAGAGTCAGGCTGCAATGGCTCCTTCTTAATGTGGCCTTTATGGCACTCCCACTCTGTGGGATCCGAGCCAGGTGTGGTGGTACGCCCAGAGGCGGCTCCGGCCGTGCCAGCCACCTGTGCCCTCTCCCACCTCCGGTCTTCTTGACTCTGTCTTGACACCGGGCTCTGGTGGGGCACAAGGAGAGAGTGCGTTAGCTGCAGCGCAAGGCTACTATCCCTAAAAACTAATTCATGCGCAAGTCACCGTCCCTGCACCACATGGTATGGAGCATACGGTGGACCTCGTCGAAATCGACGGTCGAACTGGCACCAGATGGGTCATAGGCACTTAATCGAACCGAAGTTCATAAGTGCCTCCCGACCTGCCAACCATACGAAGCATGTTTGCTTTGGGCAGCCAATTGGATCGCTGTGAGTCCATTCCTGCGTGAATAAATACCCTATCTGCAGCGACAGAGAATGGTTGGTGGCGAGGCACTGATGACATTCGGTTCGATGAACTGCTTATGCCCCATCTGGTGAACGCCAATGAAGAACCATCAGTGCCATCTGTATGTGCGCGTGTTTGGGTTTCCGGTCCCAGTCCTTGGTCAGGGTTCTACTTGACTGAATGAAGTTAAATAAGCCCGATACAGTTCTGAATCTAGTTCCTCCAAAACTCTGCCATCCTGGTCTGCTATATATATTTTATATAATTATATATAAGGTTGTTCATTACCATTTCAGAGCTTTTGTTTATTCGTTGGTACCGTTTTTCGAGTGATAAATAATCTTTCATAAACTTTGGCAATTTTCAATTGAGATGTCACACGTTGAATTGCTTATTTCGATCTAACGGATATCCGATCAGTTTTTTAAAGAACTGTCTCAGGCGCCAAGCACATTCACAGGCCCCACGCCCAATTGAGAATTTGTGACATGGAAATTCTGCTTCCTGTCTTATTTGGAGGGAACATCTGACGTAAGAAACCAGCAGGTAAGTCGTTTTGGTACTCACATAACCCACAAGCCAGCATCCTACTACGCGCAGCACTATCTCCAATAAATGGTCCCATCCCTAAAGAGTAACAAACAAACATAAGTTATCCCATCTCGTGGGTAACTTGCTCCTGTATATACGTTAGTCATAGAGGTCGAAACCTGGGCATCCTTATTTATGAACACAAATTAGCTGTCCATTGCTGCAATCCCCTGTCTCACGTCTTTACGCACGCACTCCAGTGCGACCACAGGTTGAATTGGAATGAAATGGCCAACACAAAAAAAACCAAACGGCTGGGCATCGGTGGTGTTGAAGCAGGCATCATGGCTTATTATTCTTACCTGCTCTGTTGGTTTGCACAACATTTGCAAAGAAGAGGGTAGTATTATTTTCGCTCCACCTGGTCAACTTCTGCCCAGCCCCTCTTCCAAACAACTGACAGCAGAGCAGATAAAAATCCTGAGCCATAATGCCTGTTTCAATACCACCGATGTCCAGCACTCGAGTGCGACCATCGATTCACTTGGGATGACACTGAGGTCAGCACCATCGCCAACACAAACAGACCGAGAGAATTTCTCGAGGCTTGGTACACCAGTGTGAGTAGTATCAAACCCCGTGTTTACCTGGATGACCATTACGAGAGCCTAATTTCACACCTTACGGTCCCCTGCCCTATCTCACATCAATGACCGCTAATCCAACCACCCGGTGTCCAAATGATGCACCATTCACTCTCCCCTTCAGCAGAGGGAGCCGTCATTGTTCCACCCTCTTGCCTCACCCATAAAACATACAATTACTCACCCTCACACGCCAGAGAGGAAGGACAAAAAATGCAGGTAGATTCATACAGTCTGCTTCGAGCTTATTTCACCATAAGCCTGACTCCCAGCTGAGAATGAAGGCAAATATGCCCAAAACAGACTACATCAATCTACTCACCTTTTCTATAGTCTCTGCTCATCTCTCTCATATATATATATATATATATATATATATATATATATATATATATATATATATATATATATATATATATATATATATG